>CM075734.1:1110614-1393079 GCA_037974335.1 Prionace glauca
GAAAATAAGTTTACAGTTTTTACATATGTGTTCCGATTCGGAGCCACTGACCAAGAATGTTGTGTTTTGGTGTTTAGCATAATAATTCAGATCATTTAATCAGATTCGGCGCTGTAATAGGTCGTCCCCGACTCTTAACTTCCAGATGTAAATACCAGCTCACCATGATTGTTTGAGAAATAGATTTCATTACTTGGAAACTTAGACACTTGTATGTTTTTGTCTCGTTCTTGAAGAGTTGTGACTGCCACGTGCATTTCTCATTCTTAATTGGTTGGAAAAGGTTGCGGGCAACACGTTCATCAACTGCTGGAATCCAACTCGTGAGAATGATTCCAGAATTCTGAATACTAACTGAATGTCTTGCTGTGTCTTTTCTGAAGTCAGCTGAGATTCTAAGGACCCAAAGTCAGCTGCAGGCCAGTTTGACCGCCGTTCTTCCTTAAGGGTAAGTGAGTCAGGAACGTTTTTACAAAGATCAAAAATGACAGTTTCCTCGTCGCGCATATAGGAACAGATTCATTCCGGACTGCTATTAATTGTATTACAATTTACAATTGTCCTGGATCGGTAGAGCATTATCTTGTCTCTGCAACAAGAAATGTGAACGGCGAGACAAAATAAATAGCCATTTTCTCATCTTTTTGCTGCAAGATGCCAACGAGCAATTTAGTCATCTCAAGACAACAACTTGATGATGGCAAATGGAGCATCGAAGATGCAGGATTTTACAACACTTCTCGATAGAACAGGCCGTGGAAAAGACCGCAATTTCAGGAAATCGGGATATGGGATTTGACACTGAAATGATCACGTTAGGGGCTTTCATTGAAGACCGGACAGAGGTTGCACAATGGAAATCATCAACCCCCCGCCTTCCCCAACCAAACCAAGATTCGGAAATCAGAAAGAAAGTGGAGTATTCCATCTCCCATCTCCCTCCGCCCCACTCCCCGTCCCCCAGCACGATCACCGTTCTGGAGAACGTTTAGAAGAACTTTTTTTTTAATTCAATTCAGCTATGCTTGTAACAAAAATGTGTTTCAGACAATTTGGTGAACCTCACAATTTTGAGAATTACGTTAAAATTGAACGCCGCTATTTTTGAATTGCTGGTTAGTATGTTTTACCAACTATGTACTCCCATTCATTTCAGTATATTACCGTTTGATTTCGCTCAAAATCTTTCATCAAATGATGAGCCATGCAATAGACAGGGTGGTTATTGAGAAAATGGCGGGTGAAAGGCACGCTCATTGAATTAAAGTCAGGCTCCAGTGTTAGTGCATCGACCAAATTCTATCTTTGAAATTCATCATGCTTGCAATATCACAAGGACATTTGAAGCTTGTGAGTATTTCTCGCGGTGGACTGGTTAATCTCAGGTCACATTTTGAATGCAATAGATAAATGGAACTGAACTCAACAACTTTCATTTTGCAAACCAGCACGGCAACTGGGTTTGTTTTAAGTCTCATCACAATATCACTCCCGGATGCGAACTTCATGCGGAACTCTAAGTACAATTTACAGACTCACATTAGTGGTAGTTGTCACTACAGGAATTCTATGACCTCGCGTACAATAAGTTCACAGCTGAGTTCTAGGGAGAATGAAGCAACGGAGCTCAAATTCTGAGCCGACCTTCAGCCAACAAAACTCTGCATCCGAGGATGACTCTGACTATGAGTCACTTGGAAAACAGGAGTGAACAGGATGCCAATGGTTTATTCCCATTACGCCCAGCCTTTATCCTCTCCCACTGACACCACCACCGCCTGGATGGCACAAGTTTCCCCTGGAATGAACCAAGGCAGAGAGCACTTTTGGTTCACCAATAACACAGGTGGTAAACTGGGGAATTCATATTTATCATTGAATTTCCATTACCGATGCGATAATTTTTTTTTCGGGAACAACGGGACAATTTCCACGTTGAGCATTTGTGTGCTGATCAGTGCGGAATGATCTGAATATTCCTCACCCTGCTTAATCTCACCTCCCATCTCCTGTTACCCACAAAAATCTATTCCATATCGTCCCCTTTGCAAGATTGTTCAAAGTTAGACACTCACAGCAATGTGTTAAATGCAAATGCCTCAATATTAAAGTATCTTTTCTGTTGGAAACGTTCAGCCTGAGAGTTTCATGACAATTCATGTCAGAAAATCTAATCCAACTGTAACTGCCTTTTCTTTGTCGGTTGTGTGCTGACATTGCTACTGTGGGATACTAGGCTGCGGTTCAGTCAAAGACAATGTATTTACTGCCACGTAATGGTTTGACAAAATAATTTGGTTTATCAGGATAATTCATTTACTAGTAATTATGGAGAACAGTGATTACATCGTATTAGTAGCCAAGTCCAGTGAAAGGGTTTAACACTTTGTTACACATAGCTGGATAGATAGATAGATAGATAGATAGATAGATAGATAGATAGATAGATAGATAGATAGATAGATAGATAGATAGATAGATAGATAGATAGATAGATAGATAGATAGATAGATAGATAGATAGATAGATAGATAGATAGATAGATAGATAGATAGATAGATAGATAGATAGATAGATAGATACTGCAAGCTCTTACCGAATAACCTGCTTGACAATGACTGATTCTCCTTCCAGATATGAAGATAGGAAGATAAGGAGTCTTAGACGAGGGAAACACCATCAGGCCAGACTTTTCGATTATTTTTGTTCTAACATTCAGATACAGCTGAAGTGTCGAAACTTAGTTGGGACAATATCCTCCTAATGTGATTAAAAACCTAGCGCTGATTGGATATTATAACTCAGCAACTGTAAGGTGATTGGGATTTGTTTTACTATCTGTCTCTTATAAACGATGCAACTCTAATCAATAACTGTGAGTGGGCATAAATCATCCCTATAATTTGATTGGTGTGCGTTAATTATTTTTACTCGAATTTGAAACGATAGTTTCATGTGTATTTCAGAAATATGCACACTGGTCTTACAGATTTGGACAGTGACCTGTAGCTGCTGTAATAAATCTTCTCAAACAACTACGTGACTTTGTCTGTCTTCTTGAAGGGAACGATAATTACAAGAACAAATTAAATACACATCATAGCAGCCCTGCAGGAGTTATCTGTATGTGTATATATTATTTTATGAGGATCAGGAACGTCTCCTTTGTCTGAGCGAACTGTTTGGTGCATTCCATCTCCATCACTTGAGTGTTCCACGTGCTGATTCGATTAGTGACGCTTGCCAGATCAGAAATGAATCGATCAGCATTATTGGTATATCATTATATTTGCATTGAATTGTGTCGAACTTTTCGCCCATATGTGTTATTCACAAACAGAGGGAACACAAGGATTTTTAAAGATGAAATTAATCAACTTGTATTTAATTCAATCAAAAAGGAGAAAAAAATAAGTAAAATCCTCTATCCTTGTTAAAACGAAGTCAATAAAATTCAGTTTCTCAATTTATTGAATTTGATACACAATGCAACTCCATCTGATAAGAAACCAAATCATTGCTCTTCTCATGAATTCTGAATTTTTAATCAAGAAAAGATGTCCGTGACGCTTTGGTGAATGTTAAATTTGAATCAGTGGGGACACTTTGATTTTTCAGATTGGAGGGCGGACGGCAAACTTTAAGATGAAGGTAACAAAGGCAAAAAATGTACTAACTGATTGGAGATAAAATTAAGAGATGGCTGAGTGGGTTGGCGGGCACATAAAAATCTTCGATTTTAAACTCCGCAGCTCCTAAAATCAGAATGCTTCTCAAAAATTACTCATAGTATTAAAAAATGATTACGTGACAGTTAAAATCATACAGAAGCATAATTTTGGTTTTGATGGAAATTAGCTAGATGGCACTTTATTTTGATGTTACATGCCACGGCGCTCACTTAATGGGTGAATAACAGCATTATTCGACAATCTAAGAAACTAAGTCTAGAGAGAGGGGGGGCGCCCAGTTTCACTCAGCAAAACAAGGGAAAATAGATCTCGGTTTCAGATGGAAAGCGACAATTCTGATGCAATGTAAGTTCAAAACTCTTTTTGTTCATTCTTCCTCATATCAGAATTTCAACAGAGAATATTTTATTCTTAGGATATGTCGTGGCAACTGATGTTGACTGGAATACGGACAGGCATTAATCTAATAAGTAGACAATTAATTTAATTCCGCTTCCTCATCGTAGGCATTGTAAGATTGTGAGGAAGGGTGTCATAGTTTACAGGATGACTTAGAAAGGTTGCAGAGCTGGGCTGAGAGGTGGCGGATGGAGTTTAATGTGGAGAAGTGTGAGGTAATTCATTTCGGTAGGAATAACAGATGTGTTGAGTATCGGGCTAACGGGAGGACTTTGAATAGTGTGGAGGAGCAGAGGGATCTAGGTGTATGTGTACATAGATCCCTGAAAGTTGGGAATCAAATAGATAAGGTTGTTAAGAAGGCATACGGAGTCTTGGCGTTTATTGATAGGGGGATTGAATTTAGGAGTCGCAGCGTCATGATGCAACTGTACACATCTTTGGTGCGGCCGCACTTGGAGTTTTGTGTGCAGTTCTGGTCCCCACATTACAGGAAGGATGTAGAGGCTTTGGAGAGGGTGCAGAGGAGGTTTACCAGGATGTTGCCTGGTATGGAGGGGAGATCCTATGAGGAGAGATTGAGAGATTTGGGGTTGTTTTCGCTGGAAAGAAGGCGGCTAAGAGGGGATCTCATTGAAACATATAAGATGATTAGAGGTTTAGACAGGGTAGATAGTGATAGCCTTTTTCCTAGGATGGAGAAAGCTAGCACGAGGGGGCACGATTTTAAATTAAGGGGGGGTAGTTATAGGACAGATGTCAGGTGTAGGTTCTTTACCCAGAGGGTGGTGAGGGACTGGAATGCCCTGCCAGCTGCAGTTGTAAATGCACCTAGTTTGGGGGCGTTTAAGAGATCTGTGGATAGGTTTATGGATGAAAAGGGATTGGTTTAGGCTAGTGGGTCATTGTTTTGTAACTGGTCGGCGCAACATCGTGGGCCGAAGGGCCTGTTCTGCGCTGTAATGTTCTATGTTCTATGTTCTATGTTTAGGCAGATCACATATGTCGATTTTCCTATTTTAGTTCCTCCACAAACTGTATGATAACTGAAAGAAAAATTATCACAGCGTTGTAGCTCACTCACCAGCATCTCTATATATGAGGACAGAACATTTCCTTTTCTGTAGAGGTTCTGTTGATCTCAATTTTTCTGAAGAGTGGCCTGGTAACGTAACAGGGAACTGTTGCTGTTCATGAGGCATGTAATGGCATTCTGGCGTTGCAATTGGCCGTGATGCGTGATTTGACCTTACGATCTTGACATGATATCATTTGATTAGGGGTTTAAAATGTTCAAGCAAGCAGAACATATAACATGTTTCGGGAATGTGTGCTGTCTTCGAAAACTTATTACCTATATTCAAAATTTCGGCATTTTTGCGTAGTTCGATATGGCTTGGTATGTTTACGCATCAATGCCAATTTAGATAGTTCCTATTAATGCACAGATGATAGTCTCCGTATGTGTATTATTGTTCCACATTGTTGGATCAATATTGGGCGATAAACCAGGAAATTGCGAAATAGTTAGTTGCCACATCATTTCCAAACGGAAATATTGTAGCCTTCCACCTTTTTTGCCTGTATTGAGGAAAGCCATGTGAGGCGAGCAGATGTGAAATAAGTTAAGAGAGGAAAGACATTTACTCGGAAATTAGTACCTGCTCGACGAATCGCAGGAGATCTCCAGGTCAGATGATTGCAAATTATGATTTTTATAATTGCAGTGAACAGAATACAGATAGGGAAGTATCATATCCTACATACTTTCAACAGGACATCAGATTCTACTCAATGCATTTACATGTGTTTTGGTAAAATGGACATTGCAATTTGAGCAGCCAAATGTTTTAAAATATGAATTATTGTGATTACTATGACCGCCAGCGAAGACAGGATGCAACTTCCGGTGGAATGAACACATGATGTTGTTTGCGTAGAATAAAGCAGGCTGTCTGGAAAGTAACAGTTGCGTTTGCCATTCTAGCCAACAATTATTTTGGGTGAGTAAGCGCTTGACATTTCATTATGTAGATCTGATAGAGAAAGAAAAACTTCCGACTTTACAGAATTTATTGAAAAGCTATTAATTGACAAGTTGTTTGTTCATTAAATTGGAAAACGAAGCTTCACGTCAAGTGTTTCTCTTTTTCTTTGCCTTGGGATGTATTGGATTGGAACGTCAAAACCTTCGGCAGCGATTGCAGGGGGAAAAATTCACATGTCGGTTTTAAAACTATCGAACGCAATTGACTCTCAAAATATTTGTTGTTTTGTTGTTTATAATGTTACATAATTATATCATTATTATTATACCCAACCGTACATAAGTGAAACGTTTGCATAAAAAAAAAACCTACGAAATTCTCCTTTTTCATTAGGGGTCCATCGACCAATCCTTATTTGAAAGATGTCTGTCACACTGAGCGCTGAATCCGGATCCACCGTGCACCATGTAACACTACAGTCGGATATAAAAGAAGACTCAATGTCTTGTGGAGACATCCAGAGTCAGTCGCTGGCCAGAAACTGGGTCATCCAAGCGATTAAGCTTGGAAAAGCGAAATATCTGGGTGTAAGATTACGTCATTGTTTGATTCGGGTTTCAAATGTATTCAGAGAGCTCAAAATCTTTCCTGTCGAATTTAGACAGGCAACATAAAATGTTCAAAATAATGTTTGCGGTTGTGTGCATGAGCTTCATACAACAGATTATTAAAATTAACCCCCTTTGTTATCCTTAGATATTGAATAATATCACCTGTATATTTTGTTTGAAATTCTCTTCAAGAAATAGAGGAGTAAATTTCGATGTTCTTTCTCTGTCACATCGAGGACCTGGGCGTTGCTGATGATGCAATGCTCAATTGCTCCTTAATAATATTTAGCTGGACTGTGTTCTTGAATGGTTACGGAGTCTGTGTCGTTGGTACTCCTATAAACTTAACATGACAACAGTGGAAGGTTTCATACTAGCAATATATTTACAAATAGGCTGCTGTGTGACTTAACTGGGTCTTGGATATGACAATGCTCCCATCACTCCAGATAATAGTTTTGCCGTTTTGATCATTGTTGCCCAAAGTGCATCGACGGCTTCCCAGAGTGTAGATCGTAGATGCAGCTCACTATATTCTACAATGGAACATATATGCAACGCTTGTTTGTTCTGAAATGATGTCCGACATGTTTATGAACTCATTTAGTTCCCTGAACACTTCTTCCACTTATTCTGCCTGCACTCACACACACACACACACACACACACACACACACACACACACACACACACACACACACTCACACAAGAACATAAGAAATAGGAGCAAGAGTAGGTCATCTGGCCCTTCGAGCCTGCCCCGCCATTCAATAAGATTATGGCTTATCTGTCGTGGCTCAGTTCCATATTCCGGCCCTCTCCCCATAACCCTTCATCCCCTCTCTTATCAAAAACCCATCAATCCGCTTCTTGAAAATATTTAGCGAGGCAGCCTCCACCACTTCAACGGGTAGAGAATTTCAGAGATTCACCACCCTTTGAGTGAAGAAGTTCCTCCTCAACTCCGTTCTAAAACGCCCCCTCTTTATCTTGGGGCTGTGCCGCCTAGTCCTACTGTCTTTTTTGAGCGGGAAGAGTCTCTCCACCTCTATCCTATCCATCCCATTCATCACCTTATACGTCTCAATGAGATCTCCCCTCATTCTTCAAAACTCCAATGAGTACAAGCCTAGTTCATTCAGCCTCTCCTCATAGCTCAACCCCCTCAACTCCGGTATCAGCCTAGTAAGCCTCCTCTGCACTCCCTCCTAGGCCAGAATATCTTTGCGCAGATGCAGCGCCCAAAACTGCACACCGTACTCCAGCTGCGGCCTCACCAATGCCCTATACAGCTGCAGTAAGACCTCCCTACTTTTATATTCAATCCCCAGCGCGCGCACATGTCTCTCTCTCGCGTCAATCTCGTTCGATTTCAGTCCTCTACCTCTTCACCCCATCCGCATCACAACCATTCCACACGCACTGTTTGGTTTTCCTTAACTTCATATAGTTCACCTATTTGCATATGACGTTCTTTGTTCTTTTCCATGTTTTAGGTCATTCAGGTTAGCTTTGGAATGTTATTTATGCTGTATCGGTTTTTTCTCTGTTGGATGTTACTCGTTCCGACCCCAGAGTCCAAACCAAGGATTCACAGAACACACTTGGTCAGCGGTCTGTTGGTAAGTCCCATTTCATTGTTGAGATCATGGCCTGGTTATAATTGAATCTGTATTGGATTTCGTTTGGCCGCATTGATGTTTAATACAGTTCCTCCAGAATGCAACTCTGATATTTCGCATTCATGATTTTTTTAAATGGCAGTTTTGTGAAACTCTAAACAAAATATCCTGGACCCCTGGCTTCTGGTGTAATGAGAAGACAACGTTGCCACAAAACAAAACCACTCGTACAAAACAAAACTGAAATTCATATACAAACCGAATTTTCAGATTTTTAACCTTCTTGTGTCTGTGCCGCAATTTTCTTCAGTATTAATTATGATTTGTAATTTGTATTCCTCCACATGTTTTGAAATCGGGCTTCCCACAGTCATGTCCAACTCGTTTATAGAATGTTCACAGTTATCCCTGTACCTTACCAATAGGTTTCACTGTTTTTCTTTCAGCAGTAACTCTGGTGTTACTCCACGCCTCCATTGCCATTCACTTCCCGCGAATTGGAAAATGCCCCTTGACAAATTATACATTAAAAACTAATTTCTGCTCACATTATATACACTGATCCCCAGGTGTCACAGTTTCAACCCGAATCCTTTTATCTTCGGGACCTGTTGTATTGATGAAAAGGCGACGTTAGCTCAAGTTGTTTGGAGTTATGAGCTCTCACCCATTTCCAAATTGCGTCCTTAACTTGAGAATACCTGAGGAATGTCCAGAAAAAAACTGAACTACAAATATAGATCCATGCCAGGCAACTCTGGTCAAGCCTGTGAATGAAAACAAAACAAAAAAGAAGATACATAGTTGAGAGTAGTTGTTATTTTTGTGATGTGAAGATGCTGCGTTGGACAGGGATGGGGGCAGTAAAAAGTCTCACAACACCAGGTTAAATCCCAACAGGATACTTTGGTCGCCCGAGCTTTCACAGCGTTCCTCCTTCATCAGGTGAGTGGAGAGTTGGCTTCAAAAACAGGGCGCGTATATTGACACAGACTCAATTGCAACATAAGGGTTGGAATGCGAGTCTTAACATGTGAATAAGTCTTCACAGGAAAACTCAATGCGAGTGGAGAGAGGGGTAATGGCAGGTTAAAGAGGTGTGAATTGTCCCAAGCCAGGACAGTTAGTCGGGTTTTGCAAGCCCACGCCAAATGGTGGGGGTTATACGTAGTGTGACATGAACCCAAGATCCCTGTTGTGGCCATCCTCATATGTGCGGAACTTAGCGATCAGTTTTTGCTCGGCGATTTTGCATTGTCCTATGTCTTGAAGGCAGCCTTGGAGAACGTTTACCCGAAGGTCGGAGGTCGGAGGTCGAATGCCATTGACTGAGTGTTCCCCGACAGGAAGGGAACACTCCTGCGAGGTTATTGTCGAGCGGTTTCCGTTCATATTTTGTCATCGCGTTATTGTCTCGCCCATGTACCATGCCTCGGGACATCTTTTCCTGCAGCGTATCAGGTATTTTTTTATTTGGCCAACGGGTTGTATCAAGTGAGTGAACATGTGTAAATTTTCTCCCAGATAATCGTTTGTGGAATTCACTGGTTTATTCTTGGAACTGGCAGAGACAAACGCGTTGTAAGTACACCCATATTGCATTCCTTTGAAACAAAACTTCACAATGAGCAGTACTGCTTGAATGTTCATTCTGTTACCTATAACGCGGTGATTCGATAAAGACTCTTCGTGATGGATTGTTCGGTGAAGTGGTTGCTAAAACAACGGGTGAGAGAGGAAGTTGCCAAAATAACGGGGGATTCAGTTAGAGTGTAAAATAAATGCTAGGGAATTGACGTAGCGAGCTCACACTTGCACATTTGCACATTGACGGAGGACCAACATTAAAATGAACGATGACAGTTTAGGTTTATTTGGACACTTGGTGAATTGACCATTGGGATAAGTGTGCATCGGTTTGCTGAAAGATTCGTAGGGGTTCTGGAATATTTGTGACACGTGATTCCGTGGCTGAGAGGGGAACTAATTCTTCGTATCTGATGTTTTGCTACGTGTATAAAGAGCCGCATTCTGTAGAATGCAATGCCCACGATTATAAGTTCAAATTAGTTTCCAATGCGTATTGAAATAAATTTTCACCTCTTTTGTCAATCTACCGAATGCAGTTTTTAATATCCAAATAACCAATGTTTTTGTGAGATATCATGATGCGCAGTTTTCTGAACAAATTGCTGCTTAATCTTCACAGCTGACGTCATACCTAGTGATGAATTTGATCAGTGGCGTTATGGTGCTCCTGGATGTATTTCTGTTTAGCGTTGACGACCACCTTTGCATTTCAAAACAGGTGAATGTCTTCTGCTACTTTCCTGCAACTATGTAACCGGAATACACTGGAACACACCTTAATAATTTGTAAATCAGCATTTAGAATTTCGCTTCATTTGACACAAACATAATGGCAATATTTAGTCCTGAATTGAATTGCTCCCGTGGTACCTTTCCACATCAATGTACTTCCAACAAACAAGCTTAACCCAGCAACGGAACAAAAAACTAACTTAAAAAAAGAAACTAAGAAGTTCAAAGAGCGTCACCACGGGTCTCTGAGTTGCCGATTCAGGGAGAGGACCAGAACCGCACACTTCACCTTGGCGAGGATGTATTGATTGATTTCGAACTTACACAGCATGCAGTTTGGTTAATTGACGAAATTCTGATTTGAATAGGTGAAACCAAAGGCACAAGATATTGATGAGATTTTCCCCACCCATCCCTGAAGTTTCCAGTAAAAGGCACAACCAAGCACTTGGTCGTGCGAATGGCCCCAAACCAAAATCCAACCTACCCGCTGTCAAATACCAGAATGATTGGATTTTTTATTACTAACAAGCGGATATTTCTAATTTTGGAGTCGCACAAAAAAGAGTCTACTTGAACTAATCTGAACACAGTTCTAATTATCACTATCACATTACCGTCCTGGATTTTCTTTGGCAGCTAAATATTCCCAGTCTACTCATTTTGTTGCATTATTAATCATTTTCTCCAAAGTTCTCAAATCTGGCTGAATTGTCTGTTGTTAATAAATCACCCCCCCCACCCCCACCCCCACCGACTTCAAGAAACTAATTGGATATACATAGAGGAGGCAAATGCAGAGCTGTGGGGCAAGGCCAGGAGCCGTGGGTGAAAATGATAAAGTCGGCCGACTCATGGACAGAATGATCGAATGATCTGTCACATTTTTTTGTTGCTTTCCTGACCAGGATCCGCCAGTCAGATCTCGGTCATTCCCCATCTGAGACAACGAATCGACGTGGGTAAATGGAATGCCAATATATATAAGTTTCCCTTGAACTCAATTCGATTGCAAACCATTTTTGCATTAATCAAGCATTCACCAATGCGGTATCACAACTAAGGAAGACCAATCCCACACCCAACCTGTTTAATCTGCCCAATTTGACGATATTCTTTGTCCAAAGTTTCGGGATATGTTTTACAATCAATTATGCTCTCAGAGGGAGTGTGAGAATTATTTTTGCCACAATTCATTTTTTTTTAATTCGAACGATCCTTAAACTGTTCTTGCCACAGATACGGGATTATTGCTGGCTTTTCGTGGTCATTCTCTGGATCCTAGCGCTGCTGGAACTCGCATTCTCAGTCAATGCTTCCATTCTCGCAGGTGTGATACTGTGCAGACTTTCTAAGATGCAAATCGATCAGGTTGGTAAACAGATAAGCTCTGATTATATATGTGGATGAATTGAAAAGTAGAACCTTTATCTCAACTTCAGTGATTATTGAAACTGATTTGCTTGTGAACACATGAGTGAGTTCCATTATTCATTGTGCTTATGAATAGTTGATGCTCCGTGTTTGTTGGTTAGGAGGCAGAAAATCTTCCAGGACACCTCCAAGCCACCTTCTTCTCTATGTTGTAACGTGCTCTTTGCAACCACCCCAGTCAGGAAAACTCAGTTAGTCAGGCCCCAATTTTCCGTGAACACACGTGTGCACAGAACTCTATTGTTCTACTGATGGAGTGCTGTACTGTCACAGGTGCCAGCTTTTGGATTAGATATTTGACTGTCCGCACAGTCTACCCCTATCTGCACCCTAAATTGGACACTAATGGTCTCGGGAAATAAGGGAAAATCATCCCCGAACGCACTCAAAAATCATCCTCAGACCATCCTTCCTGAAAAAAATGGGCGAGGGATGGTCCTATTCCATGTTTCAGTATCTTGCAATATGTCGATTTCTTACGCATTTGTTTTCAATTCCACCGTTGGCATCAGTTTAAAATAAGATTTCATTTTTATAACGACCCTTGGGACCCCCAAACAACGTTTTTGTTGCGACTCTTTGCCACTCATTCTATATGTCGGTGCAGAAGATGTTAGATCGAAAGCCTCAGCATTGTTTACTGCAGTTGACCGTAAGGCTCGAGTGTGGGTTCACATCCATGAAATGAAGTGTAATGTGCCAGTTTGTTCGCAGATGGTCGCTGTGCCTTTCAACCGCACTTGGTGGTTCCACAAAGATTTTTAATCAATTAGACTTTTCTAACTTTAACAAGCCAACATAGCCACATGTAAGGTGAAACAATGTTGTGTTTGCAACTGACACAATAGTTGCTCAGTTGGTATATGTTAACGAACAGCGTTGTTGACACCGGGGTGACATATACAGAATAAAAAAAATTGACAGACCACGTTCACAAACATTAATGCATAAATGTTTAAAGACATGCGCATTGAAAAGGGTCACGCAACATGATTCTTTTAAAGATAATTTAACCGGATTTCGGTGTAGCGGGATAGGCCTTCCTTCCTTCCTGATCCATAATTGCCCCTGTCGAAGCCGCTTCTCAGCTGACATTTAGCAATGGTCCATGTGATGTAGGCACACTCAAAGTGCGGTTTGGGAAGAGTTCAGTGATTTCGAAACAGCGACAGTGAATGGATGGCGATATATTTCCAAGTTAGAATGTTGAGTGACCTGAAGGGAAAGGTCCAGGTGGAGGTGTTTCTATGACTCTGTTTCTCTGGTCCTTATAGATTTCCCTGGTCCTTATAGATGTTCGTGGTTGTTTGTTTAAAAGGTGCTGTCTCAGGCGCTTTGCTGCGTTCCTTCAGTGAAACTGCTCAAAGAGAATGTGCAACTAATGACTACATTCTGGAATGTTCATGTAACTAAAAAAAAACAGGGAACAGAACCATACAATCTCTCTCGTGCAGAAAGAGGCAATTCAGCCAATTCATCCCGCATCTCATCCAGGCCCATCCCGATAACAGCATTTATTTAGCTTGTTCGGCCCTCTGACACGAAGCTGCAATTTCCCCTGGCCAGTCAGTCTAACACACAGACGTTTGGAGTCGAGAAGCTTTGCTGTCCACATTGACGTCTGTTGCCAGAATTTCTGAATGAAGTTGAACAATGTTAAATCAAGTATATCGGCTAAAAGCCTTTTGTTCTTCCACTGGCTATGGCGTCTATCCTAGACTGCTCAGGGAGACAACAGATGAAATTGCTGGGCCTCCGGCAGAAAGTTTTATCTCTTCATTGGAGAGTGGTGAGGTCCCAGAGGTTTGGAGGACAGCGAATGTGTTACTGTTATTTAAGAAGGGAAGCAGGAATAACCCGGGTAATTATAGGCAGGTGAGCTTGGCGTCCGTGGTAGGGAAGTTATTGGAGAGGAGTCTTAGAGATGGGATGTATGCACATTTAAAACGGAATGATCTCACTGGTTCCAGACAGCATGGTTGTGTCAGAGGGAGGCCGTACCTCGCAAATTTGGTGGAGTTTTTTGATGAGGTGACAAAATCTGTTGACGAAGGATGTCTTCTATATGGATATTAGTAAGGCGTTTGACAAGGTCCCTCATAGAAGGTTTGTGAAAAAGGTTAAATCTAATGGGATACAATGAGAGGTGGCTAGATGGGTCAAGAACTGGCTTGGCCACAGGAGACAGAGGGTAGCAGTCGAAGGGTCTTTTTCTGGCTGGAGATCTGTGACCAGTGGTGTTCTGCAGGGCCCTGTACTGGGACCTCTGCTATTTATGATATGTATATATATATAAATGATTTGGAAGAATGTGTACCTGGTGTGATCAGTAAGTTTGCGGACGACACAAAAATGGCTGGAGTTGCTGATAGCGATGAACGTTGTGGGACAATACAGATAGGCTGGAAAATTGGGCAGAGAATGGCAGATGGAATCTAATCCAGATAAATGCGAAGTGATGCATTTTGGTGCAACTAATGTAGGTAGGGGGGAGTTATACAATAAGTGTCAGAACCATCAAGAATATAGACATAAAAAGGGATCTGGGTGTGCAAGTCCACAGATCCTTGAACGTGGCAGCACAGGTGGAAAAGGTGGTGAAGAAGGCATATGGAATGCGTGCCTTTATAGGACGGGGTATCGAGTATAAAAACTGGAGCCTGATGTTACAGCTGTATAGAACGTTGGTTAAGCAAACATTTGGAATATTGTGTCCAGTTCTGGTTTCCACACTACCAGAAGGATGTGTGGAGAGAGTGCAGAGGAGATTTACCAGGATATTGCCTGGTATGGAGGGTCTTGGCCATGAGGAGAGATAGGGAAAACTGGGTTGTTCCCCTGGAAAGACGAATAAAGAGGGGAAACCTAATAGAGGCATATAAAATTATGAAGGGTATAGATAAGGTAAGCAGTGGGAAGCTTTTTTTCCAGATCGGAGTTGACAATCATAACGGGTGACAGGTCCACGGTGAGAGGGGCGACGTTTAGCTCATAAGAACGAAAGAACATAAGAAATAGAAGCAGGAGTAGGCCAACTAACCCTTCGAGCCTGCCCCGCCATTCAATAAGATCATGGCTGACCTGTCGTGGCTCAGTTACACATTCCCGCCCTCTCCCCATAACCCTCAATCCCCTCTCTTATCAAAAACCCATCAACCCGCGTCTTCAAATTTTTAGCGAGGTTGCCTCCACCACTTCAAAGGGCAGAGAATTCCGGAGATTCACCACCCTTTGAATGAAGAGGTTCCTTCTCAACTCTGTTCTAAACCACCCCCCCCCCCACTTTATCTTGAGGCTGTGCCCCCTAGTTCTACTATCCTTTCTGAGCGGGAAGAGTCTCTCCACCTCTATCGTATCCATCCAATTCATCATCTTATACGTCTCAATGAGATCTCCCCTCATTCTTCTAAACTCTAACGAGTACAAGCCTAATTTATTCAGCCTCTCCTCATAGCTCAACCCCCTCAACTCCGGCATCAGCCTAGTAAACCTCCTCTGCACTCCCTACCAAGGCCAAAATATCCTTGCGTAAGTACGGCGCCCAAAACTGCACACAGTACTCTAGCTGCGGCCTCACCAATGCCGTATACAGCCGCAGCAAGACCTCCCTACCTTTACATACAATCCCCCTCGCGATGAAGGCCAGCATCCCATTCGCCTTGCTGACCACCTGCTGCACCTGCAAGCTGGGTTTTTGCGACTCATCCACAAGGACCCCGAGGTCCCTCTGCACCATTATTCCTACCAAAGTAGACCACCTCGCACTTGCCAACATTAAACTCCATTTGCCATTTCCTGGTCCATTCGCCCAGCTTATCTAGATCCTTCTGCAGACTCTCACCACCCTCCGCACAATTTGCCTTTCCACCAATTTTGGTGTCATCAGCAAATTTCGACACCCTACACTCGGTTCCCTCCTCCAGATCATCAATATGAATGGTAAATAGCTGAGGCCCCAGCACCGACCCCTGGGGCACTCCACTAGTCACCATCCGCCAATCTGAATAGCACCCATTGACCCCCACTCTCTGCGTCCTATTTGACAACCAGTCCTCTATCCACGCTAACACCCTACCACCAACTCCATGCCCTCTGACCTTCTGCAATAACCTCTTGTGAGGTAGCTTGTCAAACGCCTTCTGAAAATCAAGAAAGACCACATCCACCGGCTCTCCTCTATCCACCGCCCTAGACACATCCTCAAAGAACTCCAGTAGATTTGTCATACACGACTTCCCTTTAACAAAACCGTGCTGCGTCTGCTCTATCAAGCAGTTCCCCTCAAGATGCCATGCTATTTCCTCCTTGATGATGAATTCTAACATTTTACCTACAACAGACGTTAAACTAACAGGCCTATAATTCCCCGCCTTTTGCCTGGCACCCTTCTTAAACAACGGCGTAACATTAGCCGTTTTCCAATCTTCCGGCACTTCCCCGGAATCCAGCGACGTCTGGAAAATAACCACCAAGGCATCCACTATCAACTCCGCCATTTCTTTCAGGACCCTCGGATGCATTCCATCCGGTCCTGGGGACTTTTCCACAATCAGCCCCTCCAGTCTGTCGAGCACCACCTCTCACGTAACAGGAATGTCATCGAGACCCTCCAGTCCTACCACCTTTCCATCTCTAACATCCGGCAAATTATTCACGTCCTCCTCCGTGAAGACAGAAAGAAAAAAGTTATTCAAGACCTCAGCCATATCCCCATCCCCTACCACTAAGTCCCCCTTCTCATCCTCAAAGGGACCAACGTTCACCCTAGCCAGCTTCTTCCTTTTTATATATTTATAAAAATTCTTGCTAACCTTTTTTATATTAAGCGCTAGCCCAGCTTTATAGTTTCTCCTACTCTTCTTTATCAACTTCTTTGTCAATCTTTGTTCACATTTAAACCTCTCCCAATCCTCTTCTCGCCCACTACTCTTAACTATTGTAAACGCTTCCGCTTTTAATTTAACACTTTCCTTCACCTCCTTCGTTATCCGCGGCTTATTACCTCTCCTCCTACGGTCCTTTTTGACCATCGGAATAAATTTCTGCTGAGCACCAAGAAAGATTTCCTTAAAGATCCTCCACTGCTCCTCAGCAGACCTACCTTCCAACCTGCTCCCCCAGTCCACATTCGCCAATTCTTCTGTCATCCGACCGTACTCCCCTCCGTTCAAACAAAGGACGCGTGACCGGGAACTCACTTTCTCCTCCTCCATCTGCACCAGAAACGCCACCATACAATGATCACTCTCTCCAAGAGGATCCTTCACCGCAAGGTCCCTAATTCTACCCGCCTCATTACATAGCACCAGATCCAAGATAGCTCGCTCCCTCGTCGGCTCCAACACACTGTTCCAGGGAACTATCCCGGCAGCATTCCAAGAACTCCTCCTCGAGCCCACCACGTCAAACATGGGTCGACCAATCAATATGCAGATTGAAATCCCCCATAACTACGGCCGTCCCATTCCTGCACGCCACACTTACTTGCGCGTTAACAGCCCGCCCCACCTCCAGATCATTATTCGGGGGCCTATAGACGACACCCACCAGCGTCTTCCTCCCTTTGCTGTTCCTAATCTCTACCCACAACGATTCAACGTTCTGCTCCTTGGCTCCAATATCATCCCTTACTACCACGCTGATGCTATCCTTAATCAGGAGAGTTACGCGCTCCCCCCCACCCTTTTCCTTCCCGCCTATCCTTCCTAAACACTTGATACCCCTGGACATTCAGCTCCCAGTCCCTGTCACCTTGCAGCCACGTCTCTGTAATGGTGACCAGATCATATCCATTTGTGTCGATGTGCGCCACCAACTCATCTACTTTTTACACAGAGGGTGGTGAGGGCCTGGAATGCACTGCCATGTAGGGAGGTGGAGGGGGACACGCGGAGATCGTTTCACACATATCTGGATAGTCACATGAGCAGACTGGGGATGGAGGGATACAAACGAATGGTCTATTTGGACCAATGAGCAGCGCAGGCTTGGTGGGCAGAAGGACCTGTTTTCTGTGCTGCACTGTTCTTTGTTCTGGAATATCTATGGACAATTCTCCAAATAGCATTCTTCAAATATGGGATGTCCCTTTACCAGCATTGGGGATATAGAGAGGGCAGTGAATCTGAAGCCGAAAAGCTTGTTGAAAGTGTTCCAAAGTCTGATTGGAAAAATGAGGCTTCGGAGATGAATTAAGTAATGGATTTAAGATGCTGGGAGGCATTGAGCCATACGTTGGAGGTCAATAAGTCCCTCTAGCAGAGTGGTGGGCACAAACAGGCAGAGCTTTAAAACCATTTGGAGCAGCTATGCGAAAAACTCAGCTAATTTATTCCTCATGGAAGCGCCTGGATTTTGAAAGTTCTGCATGAAAAAGAATCAATTAAACATTCTGCTCACAAAAAATATTCTTCATCAGTATTTGGAGAGGAACCTGGGAATGAAAAATTATCATGGTTCTGGAGAAATGTGCGGGGTGAATCTATACGGTGGGAACGACTCCGCCTTGAAGGTGAAATGCATGCACAATAGGTAAATAAGCGGTGGTGTCAGAAGCAGAAACTTACAAATAGCAGGAATTGGCAATTAAACTGCTCCAGGGAAAAGACCAAACTGAATGGAAGTAAAGTCACGGCACATGGGTGTAAGTGGTGATCTTGTGGTCAAAAATGTTTTGAGGTCTGTGACGAAACAGCTCAGAAGCATTCCTTCTTCAAATCCGGAGCCAGTCAGCAGCCATGAAAGTTATATCATTGTTATTATTATCATACGGACACCGATTTTTGTTTCAGTAGTTGGATCCGGAGTTGAGGGGATTGAGCTATGAGGAGAGGCTGAATAAACTAGGCTTGTACTCGTTAGAGTTTAGAAGAATGAGGGGAGATCTCATTGAGACGTATAAGATGATGAATGGGATGGATAGGATAGAGGTGGAGAGACTCTTCCCGCTCAAAAAAGACAGTAGGACTAGGGGGCACAGCCTCAAGATAAAGGGGAGGGCGGTTTAGAACAGAGTTGAGGAGGAACTTCTTCACTCAAAGGGTGGTGAATCTCTGGAATTCACTGCCCGTTGAAGTGGTGGAGGCTGCCTCGCTAAATATTTTTAAGAAACGGGTTGATGGGTTTTTGATAAGAGAAGGGATTAAGGGTTATGGGGAGAGGGCGGGAAGGTGGAGCTGAGCCACGACAGATCAGCCATGATCTTATTGAATGGCGGGGCAGGCTCGAAGGGCCAGATGGCCTACTCCTGCTCCTATTTCTTATGTTCTTATGTTCTTATGATCAGTTAGTTAATTTCCATTGCGGTTCAATTAAGGAAGTTTGCATCCTCTTCTGGGCACCTGACATTACATAATCTTCACCAATTTACTGAGTCTGATACTTGACCCGGTGACAGGACGGTGCCAACAACCTACAGTGTATCTATTAATTTTGAAACTCAGTGTCTAATTCTTTGAAAGACAGCAATGTCAAAAAGCAACAATGACGTTTTCACAGAATTATCACTTATTGAGAAATGTCATTCACATTGAAAAGGATTCGTTCCATTTCATGTCAGTTACTTTAATTTTAAGTGTTTTCAATGTTTTGACATCAATTCGCAGCACAATAATGCAGCCACTGCTGAGGACATCACCACTCAAACAGGGACACTTCAGGGCCCGACCTGCATCAACATGGCTCCACCAGCACCGGTCTAGAATGGCTTCATTGGCAGAGCAGCAGAGTCACCAGGAAGGGACTTAGTTGTGGTGGTGATCGCGTTGGTCCATGACTGCTTGGTGCTTGATGAATTCAGAAGGAAGTTAAACAGCGGAAATAAAATTTGGTGATGGAATCCATGAATCCACTGGATAATTCCACCTGTCAGAATGCTCTTTGATTCCATCACACCCAAAGAGTAGCTGAAACCCCTTTCCAACATCGCTCCCTCATCAATTCCCACCCATTTCCTGTCTGTCACATTTTGCTCTTAATTCCAGACGTATCCATGTTTTAACACCTTCAATAATTTTAAAGTGTTTGCAGATGTCGTGAGGTTGAGGATGCAATGTATAAAAATTAATTTTCATTATGATTAGTTTCGTTTCATCCATATCCGCCCACCCCCCATCTGCCCCCTGCCCTGCCCCCCCCCCCCCACCTCCCCCCCCCAACCCCCCCAACAACACCGCCCCCCGGCCCCATCGTCCCCACCCTTGGTAATGTCACCATGGGACATAATAACTGTACTTCTTTTCTGTTCTCATTACAGTATTCTGCAGTAAAGCATGTGGGAAAAAGTTCTTCACAAAATATGTAGCAAGGTATTACGTCGTAAAATATGTGTTGAAGTATGTTGTTGCAAAGTGTGCAATAAGGAATTTCGCGGTAGAACAGTCTGCGGTAAACAGATGTGATAAAGTGTTGTGTCGTAAAATATGTGACAACATATAAAAACATAAGAACATCAGAAATAGGAACAGGAGTAAGCCATCTGGCCCTTCGAGCCTGCCCCGCCATTCAATGAGATCATGGCTGATCTGTCGTGGCTCAGTTCCACTTTCCGGCCCTCTCTTATCAAAAACCCATCAACTCGCTTCTTGAAAATATTTAGCGAGGCATCCTCCACCACTTCAACGGGTAGAGAATTCCAGAGATTCACGACCCTTTGAGTGAAGAAGTTCCTCCTCAACTCCGTTCTAAAACGCCCCCCTTTTATCTTGAGGCTGTGCCCCCTAGTCCTACTGTCTTTTTTGAGCGGGAAGAGTCTCTCCACCTCTATCCTATCCATCCCATTCATCATCTTATACGTCTCAATGAGATCTCCCCTCATTCTTCTAAACTCCAACGAGTACAAGCCTAGTTCATTCAGCCTCTCCTCATAGCTCAACCCCCTAAACTCCAGTATCAGCCTAGTAAACCTCCTCTGCAATCGCTCCAAGGCCAAAATATCTTTGCGCAGGTGCGGCGCCCAAAACTGCACACAGTACTCCAGCTGCGGCCTCACCAATGCCCTATACAGCTGCAGTAAGACCTCCCTACTTTTATTCTCAACCCCATTCGCTATGAAGGCCAGCATCCCATTCGCCTTCCAGAAGACCTGCTGCACCTGCAAGCTGGGTTTTTGCGACTCATGCACAAGGACCCCGAGGTCCCTCTGCACCGTCGCCTGCTGCAGTTTTTCGCCACGTAAGTAATAGTCATTCCTACCATTCTTCCTTCCAAAGTGGACCACCTCACACTTGCCAACATTAAATTCCATTTGCCATTTCTTGGCCCATTCGCTCAGCCTATCTAGATGCTTCTGCAGACTCTCCACACCCTCCGCACAATTTGCGGCTCTCTTCTATCCACCGCCCGAGACACATCCTCATAGAACTCCAGTAAATTTGTCAGACACGACTTTCCTTTAATGAAACCGTGCTGCGTCTGCTCTATCAAGCAATTCCCTTCAAGATGCCTCGCAATTTCCTCTTTAATGACGGATTCTAACATTTTACCTACCACAGACGTTAAACTAACCGGCCTATAATTCCCTGCCTTGTGCTTGGCACCCTTCTTAAACAACGGCATAACATTAGTCGTTTTCCAATCTTCCGGCACTTCCTCGGAATCCAGTGACGTCTGGAAAATAACCACCAATGCATCCACTATAACCTCCGCATGTGATAAAATATTGTGTGGATTTCTATTCACTAAAATATTGTGTTGTCTCGACGCCAACTATATACAACTGCTGACATATTTGAAATAAACGAGTTTTACTTCCATGTGTGAATTGTTTCCTTCCATCCGTTCCGAGATGGCACATCTCCACAATTTTGTAATGAAATGTGTTGGTGGTTTATTGATTAAAAGTGGTTACGAATTAACCCCGAGTGCTTGAGATAGAACCTCAGTTGTGCGTTATACCCCATGTCCTGAGGAGTGCTTCAAATTGTAATGGTATTGCTTTCACATTAGGCAGTGCGGTGCTGGCGTTTCCGCTTCGGAATCAATGTAAACGAGATCCAACAAGCAGGAAATCACATTAAGTTACCTTTCAGCCCACGTGCTGCCTGGGGGCCCAAGGAATGATATGGGACTCCGAAACCCAGCTCCGACACGAAAGATATAAATAATTAATACGACTAAACCCAAACGTGGGAAGGTGAAATGTGGAATACTTCAATGATCAAATTGGGCTGTCAATTCCGCTTATTATCCAAAATTACAATTAGCACAACTACATCGACTTTAGCTTTCTTCATATTAGGAAGGTCATAACAAACGTTCCCACAGCCAAGGAAATATTCTTTCGATTTTTCACCCTATAAAAGTCATGTCTCTCCCTACTTAATATTACCTTCAGTAGACTATTGGTCAGAAACACGACAGAAGCAGCAATTGGCACATCGCCATTTAAGCAGATGGGACGAGTAGTTGGTTGGGTGCAACATGACTTATGAAGATATAATCAAATGGAGGCAGTAGGTCTGCCAGTAATAGAACTGATCTATAGAGGGAGGATTGAGAAGGAATGGATGAGTGGAGGATCTGTTCTGAGATGCTGCAGAGCGCCGGGTAAAGACATGCAGTGGAACCTCAGGTAGCTCTGTTTCTGATCGTTAAACTGTGAGGCTCAGCTCATTGATAGCGGTTCATTTTATCTTCCTTTAGTCACTTGCCCATGAAACAATGAAAGTCTGCATTCTCCAGCTCCCCGAACAAAGGCTGAGTTTGAGACCTGACAAAAAATGCCTCCTTTTCACATCTCCGGCATGTTTCAGTAGCTTCACTCGATTTTGACAAACGCGTTGGAGATCTCCAGGAACCCTTCCTGCAAAAACTGGCGATTGATTGGCCCAGATCCGTCTGTCTCGCAGGGCAAAGTGAAATCGTGTTTCCACAATAAACCATTTCATTACTATAAACAGCTCGATCAGAACAATGTTCCTGCTTCTGCACTCACGAGAATAAAGGGACAACATTCACATTTGATGCCCATTTCAGAGTTCACAAAGCCTGAATTTTCCTCTTCAATCGATACAGCTGATACTTCGAGGTTAATAAAATTGTGGGTGTTTCTCTGATTCGCATCGGTAGAGGAATAGTAACAATAGCGTCGATTTGGCCTGATCGGCAGCACCAATGTTTAGTGAGGCTCCACCTCATCTTTCCCCAAGCTGAAGTTCGTGAATTAGCTTCATAAACTGTGCTGGTGTAACAGGTCAGCAGACATGATTGGTCTCTGCCATCTATGAGAGTAAAATAGGAGATCATTAAGCAAGTATTTGTCATCTCCAGATGGAGATTAAGGCGCAGGATCATGATACCACTGCAAACAGAAAAAAAAAGACAACCACGTGCTGTAATACCGTTTGTTGGAACTGTATCATATTTCCTAATGAACTGCTGGGATAATGAATCTACACAGTTTGCAGTTTACAGTTTCTATACAGTATCCATCTGCACAATTTACAGATGGACACACAGCTATTAACAATACTGTTTCCCTAATTTTCAAGTAAGTTATCATAGTTTTCGCAACAGCATAACTACCACAACGGTCAGTGAAACTATAATTCCAGCAAATCAAGACATCAGAGCAGCCAATCTACCATGTATCTTTGCGAAATACTACATAGAAAATGCGGTTGAAAATCCAAAACAAACAACGGAATGCCAGTGTGAGAGAAATAATGTGAAGAAATTGCATGACTGCTGGAGGAAATGCAAAAATTCAGCCGTATAATGTTCGAGCCAGCCAGAAAAGGTCTCAGTGCACCATTACTCCCAGGGCCCGATACCTCAGTCGGTCAGATTTTTATTCTGAGGTTCCAGTGTTCCAGTCGCTGTGGGAGCTTTGGTTTCAAATCTCCATTCTCAATCGAGTCACATTGTTTCAGAGTGCCGAGTGAATCCGCTGGTCATTTAATGTCTGTTCTGGACATTCGAACGCAGATGAAATCCAATCCAATTTTGTACTATTTGGTTCTCAGCCTTGTATGCTATGACGTTGCAAGTGTTCTTCGTCATGAATAATGCTAACCCAGAACCCTCAGGCAATTCATGCTGGTCGCCGTAAGATTGATAAAAGAAAATTTTGCACATTCTGATTTCCTTCCAACTGCAACTTTATATTTCGTTCCCGGTGGTTGAAGAAATATTGATTGTCATTCTGAGATTTTGAATTTCAGCCACACCCATTGAGGATGGCTACTTTAAGGTTGTTTTTATGCTGGCCTAACAAAACTGTTTAATATCACGCAATTGATTCCATAGTATGTAAAATCCCTTTCTTCGGCGATATTTGCAGTTTGAAACTTTGCAGGCTTTGCCATGCTTTGTAAAAACGTTGCTTTTAAGAATTCATGGATAGCTTTCTAATTGACAAATGTTATTGTCCAAGGCAATGAATCCTCCATCACTGCCCAAAGTTCCAACTTGAAATGACACACTGTATCTTCACTTTGAACGATTTCAAACATTCCTTCACTGTTGTTGGTTTCAATTGCGGGAATATCTTTCCCAAAAGTACTATAAGAGCGGATACACCACATGAATTGCAGTGATGGAAAACATGTTTTTGAAATGAGATTTTTATGGTTTGCTGTTTTACCCACGGACTCAGATTCGTTACTGATTCCCAAAGACTTGGTAACTAAATCATTAGGAAGTTGTGGTCCAGTTTGTTTTTCTGCTGGTGATCTTCCCTTCGTTGCAATACTCGTTCCCTGCAATACGGACAGACATGATGAACGGAGATGCTCATTTCCCACTTTCTGCATTTAGAAGGGTTTGCAAAGGAGCCACAGTCCTTGATTATTCTCTACTGGTTTGTATTAATTAAATGCAGTTATTGAATGTATCATTGGTTTGCTTTCAATCAGGTAGCTGTCTCAAATTTTGGAATAAATTAGGGTCCTTTTATTAGGTTAGAGTGGTGTTTCCAGGACAACCGCACAAATAAGAACTTCTATGTGTTAATGTTTGCCACGTACTCTCTAAGTCGTTCTATTCACATATCCCCCACCCGCACCCCCGCCCTTCACTCCACGTTCCTGCAGCATCACTTTCTCACCGCGAACCTCACAGGAATAATGGCCAAGATGAAACAACGATTAAAAGTGAATGCTGAGAGTTGGTTTTCTTCAGAAAGATTTGGGTTTCGTGGCGATAATTCGTCAAGCAAGTTTTGGCGAGGCAATGATGTTTGAGTGAGAGAGCTGGATAATTGAGAGGAAGCCAGTGACTGTCTCCAAACCCAGTGGGGAATACTTGTGTGATGGAAATAATCTGAAGATATTGGATGACAGCTGGAAGGATTGCAAAACTTCAGTCATGCAATGTTCAGATCGGCCAGTATAGGGTGCTGCGCACACTCACTGCCAGAGCCCGGATAGCTCAGTCGGTAGAGCATCAGACTTTTAATCTGAGGGTCCAGGGTTCAAGTCCCTGTTCGGGCGATGCTTTTAAATGTCTATTCTCAATCGAGTCACAATCTTTCATGTGTCAAGTAAGTCACTTTGCGTTTCCTCCAGACATTGAAACGCGAATGCAATTTCAATTTCGCCAGCATTGTCTGTTATGGTGTCTCAAGTGCTCTTCATCATAAGTAATGCTACTCCAGAACCAACAAGGAATTCATAATGATTGTTTTACGATTGATGAACCAAAGCTTTGCTATGTTTTGATTAGTTTTGAAATGTAACAAACTTCTCCGATTTACTTGTTTGAATTTATATTGAATGTCATCACGAGATGTCGAATTTCATCCAGGCACATCGGCGCTGTCTATTTTCAGATGGTCGTTATTCTGTCCAGACAAAACTCCTTAAGATGATGCAATTGGTTCCATGGTACTTAAAATTCAAATACATTTCATTCAGGGGGAATAGCACAATTCATGTTGGAACTTGAAAGCAGACCATGCTTTGTAAAACCTTTGTTTTCAAGAATAGATTGAGAGCTATTGTCATTGACAAATTTGTATTTTCAAAGGGAATTGTATCCTGTATCAGTGCCTAAAGTTTCAAAACGAAGATGCTTTCTCTATCTTCACTTTGAACGACATCACCCATCCCCTCACTGCAGATGACTTCAAGTGTGTGAACTTCATTCTCAAAAATACTTTAGGAGCAGCGACAACATATGCTCTGCTGCGGTGTTAGAAAATGTCTTCTGAGGGAGATTATTATGGATAGCTGGTTTGACCATGGACTTGGTGTCATTGCTGCCTCCCCCATGTGTAGGGAACTAAATCATCAGGAAGTTGTGATTCCAGAACTGATGCTCGAAATTGATTCTTGATTGCAATACTCGTTCCTCGCAACATGGGCAAACAAGCTGAATTCAGGTTGTGAACGTCATTCATTTCCACCCTCATTTCCAGCTGCGTACATAAAGAAGGGTTTGCAAAGCCTCCAATGACGTTGCATATTCTCCACTGACTTGTGTTGATTAGGTGCAGTTATCTCAAAATATCATTGGTTTGCTTTCAATGGGACTGTTATCTACATTTTGGGAATAATTGATGGCCTTTCATTGGGTTAGAGTGCTGTTATAGAGACAAATGCATAAATAAGGATTTCTACAGACAAATATTTGCAAATATTGCCCTTAATCAGTTGAACACCACACCCCATTCCCACTCCCATACGCCAACGCCCATCCCCCACTCCAGACCCTGCAACATCACCATGTCACCGCGACTCTCACAGGCAATAATGGTGCCTTCTCCCTCCAATGTCCGGATAGCTCGGTCGAGCATTAGGCTTTTAATTTGAGGGGCCTAGGTTTAAGCCCCTGTTCCAGTGATACTTTTAAACCTCCAATCTCAATCGAATCACGCTGTTTCATGGGCCAAGTAAACCACTGGTCACTTTGTGTCTATTCCGGTCATGCAAACGTGGATGTATTCTAATCCAATTTTGCCCCACTTGGTGCTCAACCTTGCATGCCATGGGGTTTCAAGTGTTTTATGTGATGAATAATGCTAATTCAGAACCCACAAGGAATTCATGCCCATCGCGGTCACATTGATAGACGAAAGCATTGCAATATTCTGATTTGCTTTCAAGTGCAACTTACTTCTCCGTTCCAGCTGTTTGAAGGCATATTGAAGGTGATTATGAGGT
Organism: Prionace glauca; assembly: GCA_037974335.1. NCBI lineage: Eukaryota > Metazoa > Chordata > Chondrichthyes > Carcharhiniformes > Carcharhinidae > Prionace > Prionace glauca. Next base: position 1,137,784 of record CM075734.1, read on the forward strand.
TTTGAATTTCATCAAAAGCCATTGAGGGTAGTTAATTTAAGATAGTCTTAATTCTAACAAAACAAAACTAATTAAGATCACGCAATTGGTTCTATGGTATTTAAAATTCAAATACATTTCATTCAGTGATATTTACACAATTCATGTTGAAATTTTGCAGGCATGCAATGCTTTGTAAAAGCTTTGGCTTCAAGAATCAAAGAACAAAGAAAAGAACGAAGAAAATTACAGCGCAGAAACAGTCCCTTCGAGCCTGCACTGACCATGCTGCCCGACTGAATTAAAAACCCCATATCCTTCCAGGGACCGTCTCGCTCTATTCCCATCCTATTCATGTATTTATCAAGAAACCCCTTAAAACTCACTATCGTATCCGCTTCCACTCCTTCTCCCAGCACCGACTACCATCTGTGTAAAAACTCTTGCCTCGTATATCTCCTTTAAATCTTGCTCTCGCCATCTTAAACAGATGTCCCCCTAGTAATTGACTCTGCTACCCTGGGAAAACTTTCTGGCTATACTTTTTTTTGCTGAGTTTGAGGGGCGACTTGATCGAATCGATTGAGAGCTATTTTCATTGAAAGATTGTATTGTCGGGGCAATTGAATTGTCCATCGCTGTCCAAAGTTTCAAAAAGAAGGACTCTGTCTCGTTTTGAACGATATCACCCATACCCTCACGTTGTTGGCTCTAAGGCTGGTAGAAAGAGGTAACCCTGGATAACTCGGCACATTGAGGCTCTGCTCAAGAAGAACGAGGCAGCTTGGTCGAGTGAGCCGCTGAAGACTATAGTGGGTGTAGGAAAGGATAGGAGAGAAATCGAGAGGACAAAAATGGTACATAAGGTTTTTTGGCAGATAAAGCAAAGGGCAATCCAAAGAGCTTCTACAAATACATGAAGACCAAAAGAAAAAAGAGGGGCTGTTAAGAGTAGGGCCTCTTAAGGAGCAGCAAAGTCATCTATGTGCGGATTCACAAGAGATAGATGAGAACCTAAGTGAATATTTCACATCAGTATCTACTGTTGAGAAGCATGGATGCGAGGGAAATTGGGGAAATAAATAGTGAGGCCTTGAGAAGTATACATGTTACAAAGAACAATTATTAAATGCAGTTATTGAATGTATCATTGGTTTGCTTTCAATCAGGTAGCTGTCTCAAATTTTGGAATAAATTAGGGTCCGTTTATTCGGTTAGAGTGGTGTTTCCAGGACAACCGCACAAATAAGAACTTCTATGTGTTACTGTTTGAAACGTATCTCTCTGAGTCACTCTATCCCTGTACGCCCGCCCGCACCCCAACCCTTCACTCCATGTACCTGCAGCATCAGTATCTTACCGCGACCCTCACAGCAATAATGGCCAAGACGAAAGAATGTTTAAAAATGAATGCTAGGAGTTGGCTTTCTTCAGAAGGATTCGGGGTTTGTGACAATAATTCGTCAAGCAAGTTTTGGCGTGGCTGGCATTGATGTTTGAGTGAGGGAGCTGTATAATTGAGAGGAAGGCAGTGACCGTCTCAAACCCAATGGCGAATACTTGTGTGATAGAAACAATCTGAAGATATTAGATGATAGCTGGAAGGAATGCAAAACTTCAGCCATGTGGTGTTCAGACCGGCCAGTATAGGGCGCTCCGCAATTTCACCATCGCAGCCCGGATAGCTCAGTTGGTAGAGCATCAGACTTTTAATTTGAGGGCCCAGCGTCCAAGCCCCTGTTCAGCCGATGCTATTAAACCTCCATTCTCAATCGAGTCACACTCTTTCAGGTGTCAACTGAGCCACCGGTCACTTTGCGTTTGCTCCAGACATTCAAACGCGGAAGTATTTCGATTCAATTTTGCACCAGATGGTTCTCAGCCTTGTCTGCTATGACGTTTCAAGAGCTCTCCATCATAAGTAATGCTATTCCAGAACCCCCACAAGGAATTTATGATGATTATTTTAAGATAAATGATCGAACTCCACTCTGAGCGAGAGAAAGACATTCAAATAAGCTCGATAGTATTTACTTTCAATTAAATGATGTTTAGTTAAAGTTAATTTTCATTTAATGTTAAAGTGCGTTTTGAGAGTTAAAGTAAAACCGCATGCACTAATGGAGTCCGGATCCTTCCATTCCCATCCTACCTCCTGTGTTCATCGAGTTGCACCTTCAATGCCGCTATCATATCTCCCACCGCATTCCCGAGCAGTGTGTTCCAGCTATTCACCATCCCCTGTATAAAAAAGGTCTTGCATATCTCCTCTAAAAATTTTTCCTTTGCAACTCAAATCTATGCGAATGGAATGTTGGCCTTTATAATGAGGGGGGATCGAGTAAAAATGCAGGGCTGTCTTGCTGCAACTGTACAGGGCACTGGTGAGGCCGCAGCAGGAGTACTGTGTGCAGTTTTGGTCACCGCACTTGCGTAAGGATATTTTGGCCTTGGAGGGAGTGCAAAGGAGGTTCACTTGGCTGATACCGGAGATGAGGGGGTTGGACTATGAAGAGAGACTAAATAGACTGGGTCTGCACTCGTTGGGGTTCAGAAGGATGAGGGGGGATCTTATAGAGACATGTAAGATAATCAAAGGGATGGATAGGGTAGACGTAGAGAGATTCTTCCCGCTCAGAAGAGATAGCAGGACTCGAGGGCATAGCCTCACGATAGGGCTGGGGGTGGTGGGTGGAGTTTAGAACGGAGTTGAGGAGGAACCTCTTCACTCAAAGGGTGGTGAATCTTTGGAATTTTCTGCCTGTTGGAGTGGTGGAGGCTACCTTGCTAAATATATTTATGACACGGGAGGATAGGTTTTTGACAGACAAGGGAATTAAGGGTTATGGGGAGAAAGTGGGAAAGTGAAACTCATCCACTTCAGTTCAGCCATGATCTTATTGAATGGCAGAGCAGGCTCGAAGGGCGAGATGGCCTACTCCTGCTCCTATTTCTTATGTTCTTATGTTCCCGAGTACTTCACGTTTCTACCCGAGGAAACAGCATTTGACTATCGACTCTGTCCATGTCACTCATAATTTGTAAATCTCCATCAAGTCATCTCTCAAATTCAGGTCAAAAGCATCAGCCTTTTAACCTGAGTGGCCAGCGTTCAACTCCCTGTTTGGGCGTTGACTTTCTTCCACCCCAAACACAATTGTTTGACGTGTGTTTTTTTTAATAGATTAACCGATGTATTTCTTGCAAAATATTAAAGTATTGAATTTATATCAATGTGTTATATATGTCCAGCGAGCCCTCTGTGAAAAAGAAATTAATCCTCACTTTTCTCTTCATAAGACACAGGAAGGCAGAACAAGATCGCTGTCCACCCAGTCTCGCTGTGGATCAGTGAGAAAAATGTGTTCAGCGAAATCTGAAATACAATTGATTCATCCAAACAGGCAGTCTTACAAAGCGCAATGGCAACATTTGAAAAACACCTCAGCTGAAGATTCACTATAACCCAAACAGCCAAACAATAGGAAAATGCTAACAGGGAAATCGGCCGCCACCAATTCATGTAATATTGGAGAGCAGCCAATGAAGTTCCCTGTATCACTGTTTGGGTAGATGCTTGCGTAACTCAGTCGGTAAATTTTCCATCTGAGGATACAGGATTCAACTCCCTATTCGGGCGCTGCTTTTCAACTTAAACAAAAACTCTATTCGTGTCGCTGCACAGAAGTCATCCTTTTCTCTCTCAGAAATGCTAACTCCCGCCCTTTATTGATCTACGAGTTATTTTGACCTAGTTTCGAAAGTTATCTTTCAAGATTATCTAATTTCTTATCACTATGCACACCGCAAAGTTCTTTCAAATTCCTGCCATCTCCTTAAATCTCAATGTCACTTCTTTTTAATGACACAAGTCTTCAACCCTCATTTGATTGTTACATTTCATATACAGTTTGAACTTTGCAGTCTAACCCTTAATAAACTAATGTTTCAAAATAAAGTTGTTGTTTCAAAGCGTTTATTTGACAAGTGGATACTCCCTCTACTGGCAGAGTATTACAATTGTAACTCATTGATCAGAGATTTATGATCTGCTGCCAAGGCTCTTTTTCCAAAGGAGATGAGGAAGTAGCCATCATGTCCAGAGCATATTCTTAATCAACATCAGCAAGGCAGATGATCACGTCATTGGAGGAGCTTTTCCGATGAAAATTGGTTTCCATCGTAACTTCATGCCAGAAGTTAAATGCAACATTGGGGCCTGTGATGAAAAGGGCTGTAAAAAGAGGTGTGTCTCTTACGCAGATTTAGAGCATAAATTCAAGCGTTTTTTTTTTGACAAACCCGTTAATAAGGCAGCAATTGTTGTTTGAGCGATTCAGATGCGGGATGTTGAAGAGTTTCATCTTCATACTGAACGCGTCTTCTATACAATGGCATGATGCGGAATATTTATTTTTAAGCAGATGGCCACCGCCTTACCAAAATATAAGAGGCATGTTTCAAAGCTAATTTGCCAAAGAAAGGGTGAAGACCACGGAGAGTTCTGTCGTTAACCGGGGAAATATCGATTATGTTCGTCAAGAAGCTTAACCATCTCCTCCATCTTTCAAGTGAAACAGGGTTTACTTGTACTTTACACATTATTTATGCTGTGTTCGCTGTGGGCTGTTCCATTCCTCAGGGAAGAATCTTTTATTAAATTAAGTGTTCTTTGGAACTCTATTGTCTAGGTTGAGGCCCCGCCCTTTTCATTGTTCACCTATCACTTCAACACTCCAATGCATCATAACGAGGCTAGCATTACATATTTGGCTTTCTGAGGTTCCATGAAAGAGGAAGTGGAGATTTTTTTAAATGTAAATGCAGCTATTCTATGAAAGTGTACCAAACTGCCTTAATTCCCCCTCCCACCCTTACCCAACTGTCAATTTCTGTCTAAGAGTTCCTGTCATCCCCTAGCTGCCTTTCCTTAACAGTGGGATCGTATTTTCAGTATTTGCAGCTGTTAATTAAAAAAAAGTCCTAAGGAACTGGCCAACAGTTCCTGGGAGCTCACACGCTTTTAGTGCCAATCATTTCTCCAATAGTTTTTCAATGCTCAGACCAGTTGTTCTTTACGTACATTATATCTCCAACGTACAGACGTGATCTGAAAATCCCATCATGAGTTAATTACAGGTAAATTGGATTCAACGAAACGCCTTGAACTTTTGATACAAAAATTCTACCTGGATCTTAATGTATCCAAGCAATTTACTTGTCTCCAATTCCAAACGTCATCGGGATCGTTGGAAAATGTATGATTGGAAACTAGAGGGAAAACACACCTCGTTCGGAAGAACCTATTAGTTTGCAGAAAGACATTGGGAGTGAAAATGTCGGGATAATAGGGCATACTTAAATTGGCAGTTTTAACACAACGACATGCAGAACTTTGACCTAACGATTTATACTGGGCCCACTTTTCTCATTCTATGTGAAGCGAATAAAGAGAGAGCCTCAGTCTAAAATCATGCATTAAACCACTTTGGTGGCCCAGTAGAAAATGTCAATGGGGTCATAAAATTGCAAAATGCCACTGTAGGTTGAATTCAGTGCATAACATGGTGGCACATGGCGTTCAGGAGAGGAAAGTCTGAAGCTATCCATTTCAGACCTAAGGACGTTCAGAGGAGATGGACAGTGATCTATTGGAGAGTAGTCGAGTAACAAAGATAGTCGTGTAGAAACAACATACACAAATTCTATTGCAAACGTGGTGTGCTTTTTATTTCAAGAGTTGAGGGATAAAAAGGAGGGAGATTTCTTGTCATAAGTGTTCGATTTATTGTCAACCTGTAAAACATAGCATCTCCAATGAAGCACAGTGTTAAGAGATAGGGACAATTCTGGATTGCCAAACTGCAGAAGACAGATGCTGCAGCGGACAGTCATGTAGCAATTGAAGTCTACGTTGGGCAACAACCTTTTGATCCTGGTGGAGGAAACTCTGAACAACGAACAAAGAACAAAGAAAATTACAGCACAGGAACAGGCCCTTCGGCACTCCAAGCCTGCACCAACCACGCTGCCGACATAACTAAAACCGCCTACCCTCCCAAGACCATATCCCTCTATTTCCCATCCTAATCATATATTTGTCAAGATGCCGCTCAAAAGCCACTATCAGCGGCTTCCACTGCCCCGGCAGTGAGTTCCAGGCACCCACCACACTCTGTGCAAAATATCTGCCTTATATATCTATTATAAGCCGATGCCCCCGAGTAATTGATATTTTCATCCTGGGAAAAATCGACTGACCATCCACTCTGTCCATGCCTCTCATAATACTGTAGACTCCCATTCGGTCGTTCTGCAACCTCCGCGGTTCCAATGAAAATAAGTATCTCCAACCTCTCCTTGTAGCTAATGCCTCCATAACAGGGAAAATGCCTAAACATTTTCTGTACCTTCTCGACAGCCTCCACATTCTTCTGGTAGTGTGGCGACAGGAATTTAACATCATATTCCGAGTGAAGCCAAACTAAGGTTCTATAAAGCTGCAACATGACACGTCAATTTTTAAACACAATGCCCTGGCCAATGAAGGCAAGCATGCTCTATGCCTTCTTGACGACCTTCACCACCTGCGACGTCTCTTTCAGGGACTTGTGCACTTACATACACAGATTCCTTTGCTTTCAATACTCCTAAGGGTTCTGCCATTATCTGTATTAGACCTTCTAAAATGCATACCTCACATTTGTCTGGATTAAACACCTTCTGCCATCACCCTGCCCAAATCTCTAACTACCTATATCCTACCATATCCTTTGATGGTTTTCATCGTTATCTGCAAATTCACAAAGGTTTGTATTGTCCACAAATTTACTGATCAAACCAGTTCCATTTTTCTCCAAATCCACTGCTACTCATTGTCTCCTCTTACTGAACCAGTTTTGTATACACTTTCCCAGCTCACCTCTGATCCCATGCAACTTCACCTTTTGCACCAGTTTGCAATACCTTCTCAAATGCCTTACTGAAGTCCGTGTGGACAACATCCACTCTCCTACTCTGGTCAGTCATCTTCGTCAGTTCCTCAGAAAACCTTATCAATTTAGTGAGACGCCACCTCTCTTTCACAAAACCATGTTGCTGCACACTAATACGTTCGCTTAATTCCAAGTGGGATGAAATCCTGTCTCGAATAATCCTCTCCAATAATTTCCCTTCCACTGATGTAACACTCACCAGCCTGTAATTACCTGCATTATTGCAAAGATTTCTCTCAAGGCCCCAGCAATTTCCTCCTTTGCTTCGCTCAGTATTCTGTGGTATATCCAAAGAACAAAGAACAACCCAGCACGGGAAACAGGCCCTTCGGCCCAACGACCCCGTGCCGCCGCATCACCCTCCACCTATTCTACCCTGCATGTACATAAGAACATAAGAACATAAGAAATAGGAGCAGGAGTAGGCCATCTGGCCCTTCGAGCCTGCCCCGCCATTCAATAAGATCATGGCTGATCTGTCGTGACTCAGCTCCACCTTCCCGCCCTCTCCCCATAACCCTTAATCCCTTCTCTTATCAAAAACCCATCAACCCGTTTCTTAAAAATATTTAGCGAGGCAGCCTCCACCACTTCAACGGGCAGAGAATTCCAGAGATTCACCACCCTTTGAGTGAAGAAGTTCCTCCTCAACTCTGTTCTAAACCGCCCCCCCTTTATCTTGAGGCTGTGCCCCCTAGTCCTACTGTCTTTTTTGAGCGGGAACAGTCTCTCCACCTCTATCCTATCCATCCCATTCATCATCTTATACGTCTCAATGAGATCTCCCCTCATTCTTCTAAACTCTAACGAGTACAAGCCTAGTTTATTCAGCCTCTCCTCATAGCTCAATCCCCTCAACTCCGGTATCAGCCGAGTAAACCTCCTCTGCACTCCCTCCAGGGCCAAGATATCCTTGCGCAGGTGCGGCGCCCAAAACTGCACACAGTACTCCAGCTGCGGCCTCACCAATGCCCTATACAGCTGCAGCAAGACCTCCCTACTTTTATATTCAATCCCCCTCGCTATGAAGGCCAGCATCCCATTCGCCTTCCTGACCACCTGCTGCACCTGAAGAAATTGTGTCAATTTGGTAAAAACCGATTAGCCTGAGAGCACATCTTTGGGGTGTGGGGGGAAACCGGAGCGCCCGGAGGAAACCCACGCAACCACAGGGAGAATGCGCAAACTCCCACAGACACAGGCCCAAATCCATGTGTCTGCACAGCCGGCAGTGCTAGTCACTGAGCTGTTGCGGCGTCCGTTTACCGGTCCAGGATCAAGCACACACACCGACATGAAGTACTAGGCCACTCCTGGAATTTCCAAGAGCAGCCCACGCACGACCCGCCGTGTGCATGCCCCTCGTTTGACACGAGGTGGACCTCCACCTGTGGAATAAAGACAAAAATATTAATCTTACAGCCTTTCCGTTGTCTCCCGAGGTTTAACCCTATTTAATAGCCTCTACCATATCCCTCCATTCTCGTTTCACTCATGTGCCTATCTAACTGCATCTTAAACGAGTCCAACGTTCCTGCCTCCACCACCCTACTCGGTAGCGCGTTCCAGACCCCCACAACTCTCTGCGTAAAGAGTCTTCTACTCACCTCCAAATTATACCTCTCCCCCCTCACCCTTAAATGATGACCTCTTGTGTTCGTACCCACTCTAGGGAGCAGTCTCTCACTATTAACTTTATCTATTCCCTTCAGTATCTTATATACTTCTATGATGTCCCCTCTCCATCTCCGTCTTCCCAAGGAGAATAGTCCCAGTTTCTTCAACCTCTCCTCGTAACCCAGTCCCCCCATGCCAGGCAACATCCTGGTAAACCTCCTCTGCACCCTTTCCAGAGACTCCACGTCCTTCCGGTAGTAAGGTGACCAGAACTGGACGCAGTACTCCAAATGCGGTCTAACCAACGTTCTGTACAACTGAAGCATTAGACGGCAACTTTTATACTCTATGACCCTTCCTATAAAGGCCAACATCCCATAAGCCTTCCTAACAACCTTCTCTACTTGTGACGCAACCTTCATGTATTTGTGAACCTGCACTCCCAGGTCCCTCTGTATGTCTATACTCCTAATCGGCCTACCTTTTATCCCATAGCTCCTCTCTGCATTATTCCGTCCAAAATGGATCACCTCGCATTTGTCAGGATTAAATGCCACCTGCCACCTATCTGCCCACTGCACCAACCTATCTATATCATGTTGTATCACCTGACAATCCAGTTCCGTACCCGCCAACCCTGTCATCTTGGTGTCATCAGCAAACTTGCTGATCACACCACCTACGCCCTCTTCCAAGTCATTTATGTAGACTACAAAGAGGACAGGTCCCAGTACTGAGCCCTGCGGCACACCACTGGTCACTGGCCTCCAGCCCGACAAGGTCCCCTCTACAGCTTCTGTCTCCTATTTCCCAGCCAGTTCTCAATTCACCTAGCTACCTGGCCTCGTATCCCATGCGCCTTAACCTTTTCTACCAGATCAGATCCCCATCAGACCCTGGGGATTTGTCTTCCTTAATATTTCTCAAAAGCCCCAGTACCTTCTCCTTTTTGATAGAAGTCGGCACATCAGACTACAGAGTACCCTCTAATAATTGCTCTCATATTCTTTGTCCCTCCCTGCTTAACAACTGATCCAGCCATGGTGCCACTGCTCTGGCTGTTGGTCCTGTGATCCTCTCATAAGACATCGCCCCATCAGTTTCCAAAACGGTGTACGTGTTAGAAACGGGGATGACCACAGGGGACCCCTGTACTGACTGCCTGCCCCTTCCAGCGGTCGCCCAATATCTTCAAGAATCTTAGCTGTGACCACGTCTTTAAATCCTTTATCTTTGACGCTATCCACCACCTTCATTCTCCTAAGTGCATCCGATTGTTGCCCCAATGGACTATCCATGCTGTCTGCAAGAATTTGCAATTGGGGGCACTCCCTACAGACATAGCTGTCAGAGATGCTGGAAGAGTCTCTGATCCGCCGCATCTCACAAGTGCAGCATTAAAGCTCCACTGAGCAACATTTCGAGCACCCATTAAATTATTTATGAAAAATTATAAAACTCTTACCTTCACGTTTACCTACTCACGATGGTTTTTTTGGGTCTGAGAAAGAGGAAGGAGGAAAAGACTAATGGAGTGTTTGGGGTTTCCCGCTCCTTGACACCAAGTCTTCCACTTCCCACTTTTTCGTGGATGGGACTGGTCCGACTTCTCCAAGAATGCACCAGTCCCTCAGCCACCGCTACTCTGCAAGTTGGTTAAGGTGCTCCCTATATTCTACATCCTTACATACTTGATAAAAATTGATGCAGGAGAAGCAGCATTTTGGTTGTGTACAGATTGTGACTCTGTTTATGCACAATACTTCTCTGCACCATCATCGCTTATGACTGCCCGAATGTGCAATCTCGTAAACAACTTGTCAGGAGTCTAATCCAACAATTCGTTTGCACAGTGCAAAGGCTTCATTTGTGTGAACATTGGCGCCTGTCAATTTTCGAAAGTCCATTTCGATGAGAACAACATTGACCTGGTGCAACGGCATTGTGATCAATAACTTTTGATTACCAGGGGGCTATTGACTAATGGTACTATCGGGATACAGTTCATCCAGAAAGTCAGCTAATGATCTGCAGAGCAGGGTTCAAATCCCGTCAGGGCAGCAAGTGAAATTTGAATTCAATAAAGAAAAAATGTGGAATTAAGAATCTATTGATGTCCACGAAACTATTGCCAGTTGTCGGCTCACTCATGTTCTTTGTGAAAGGAAATCCACCGTCCTTGCTTGCTCTGACCGACATGTGATTCGAGAGCCACAGCAATGTGTTTGACTCTCAATTGCCTCGGGCAACTCGGGATGGGCAATAAATGCTGGCCACCCAGCAACGCCTACATCCCATCAATGAATAATAAAACAAAAAAACGCTCAAATTGTGATGGACAGAGAGGGAGCAACCTCGGGCCTCATTTGGAGAAAGAGATTACTGTCGTGAAGGTGGGAAATTAAGCATCAATTGAGAAAGCAGCATAGCGAGAGATAATGAGATTTCGAACAAAAACAGTGTGAGATCAAATATAAAGCGAAAGAGAAACGGGAACAGCAAGGGAGCACTCAAAAGTTCGGAGGAACTGTAGTAAAAACATGCAACATGGGGGTGGTCAAATTTCAATAAAGCGAGAAACAGAATAGAAAAAAGGGCAAGAAAAAGGATAGAAGTGCAAATTGGCAACTCTAAAATACTTATGAAAAGCAGTTACAAGATAGATAAACGGTGCGAATGAAAGACATAATTACTTTGCCCTGATTCTGAACACCACTTTTCAAAGCTGATGACGGCGACTGATTCAGAATGCAACTTTTCTCAAGTTAGAAGGAACAAGTATAACCCTGCACTCTACGGATTCAATTAAAAAGAATTATTTCCAAAATTTTAAGGAAGAACCTGTCCCAATACGGCTTCAGACAGAGAGAGGAGGCGTATAGATTGAAAGGAGATGTAAGCCCTGTGCCTACATCGCCAGACCACCCAATCTTTGGTATTTGCAAAACAAATCATAGAACATAGAACATTACAGCGCAGTACAGGCTCTTTGGCCCTCGATGTTGCGCCGACCAGTGGAACCAATCCAATGACCCTCGCACCTAACCTATTCCAATATTATCCATATGTCTATCCAATGACAGTTTGAATGCCCTTAAAGTTGACGAGTCCACAAACGCTGCAGGCAGAGCGGTTCATGCCCTTACTATGCTCTGAGCAAAGAACCTACCTCTGACATCCGTCCGTCTCTTTCTCTAAAGTATTTTAGCAAGGCGTTTGATAAGGTTCACCATGGTAGGCTTCTGCAGAAAATGCAGATGTATGGGATTGGGGGTGATCTAGGTAATTGGATCAGAAATTGGCTAGCAGATAGGAGACAGAGAGTGGTGGTTGATGGGAAATATTCGTCATGGAGTTCGGTTACAAGTGGTGTGCCTCAGGGATCTGTTTTGGGGCCACTGCTGTTTGTAATTTTTATTAATGATCTGGATGAGGGTATAGTTGGGTGGATTAGTAAGTTTGCTGATGACACCAAAGTCGGAGGTGTGGTAGATTGTGAGGAAGGGTGTCATAGTTTGCAGGATGACTTAGAAAGGTTGCAGAGCTGGGCTGAGAGGTGGCGAATGGAGTTTAATGTGGAGAAGTGTGAGGTAATTCATTTCGGTAGGAATAACAGATGTGTTGAGTATAGGGCTAACGGGAGGACTTTGAATATTGTGGAGGAGCAGAGGGATCTAGGTGTATGTGTACATAGATCCCTGAAAGTTGGGAATCAAGTAGATAAAGTTGTTAAGAAGGCATACGGAGTTTTCGCGTTTATTGGTAGGGGGATTGAATTTAGGAGTCGCAGCGTCATGATGCAACTGTACACATCTCTGGTGCGGCCGCACTTGGAGTTTTGTGTGCAGTTCTGGTCCCCACATTACAAGAAGGATGTAGAGGCTTTGGAGAGGGTGCAGAGGAGGTTTACCAGGATGTTGCCTGGTATGGAGGGGAGATCCTATGAGGAGAGATTGAGAGATTTGGGGTTGTTTTCGCTGGAAAGAAGGCGGCTAAGAGGGGATCTCATTGAAACATATAAGATGATTAGAGGTTTAGACAGGGTAGATAGTGATAGCCTTTTTCCTAGGATGGAGAAAGCTAACACGAGGGGGCACGATTTTAAATTAAGGGGGGGTAGTTATAGGACAGATGTCAGGGGTAGGTTCTTTACCCAGAGGGTGGTGAGGGACTGGAATGCCCTGCCAGCTGCAGTTGTAAATGCACCTAGTTTGGGGGCGTTTAAAAGATCTGTGGATAGGTTTATGGATGAAAAGGGATTGGTTTAGGCTAGTGGGTCATTGTTTTGTAACTGGTCGGCGCAACATCGTGGGCCGAAGGGCCTGTTCTGCGCTCTAATGTTCTATGTTCTATGTTCTATGTCCTGTACTTATCACCCCTCAATATAAAACTATGTCCCCTCGTGTTAGCCATTCCCATCCAAGGAAAAAGGCTCTCACTGTCCACCCAATCTAATCCTCTGATCATCTTGTATGCCTCAATTAAGTCACCTCTTAGCCTTCTCTCTCACGAAAACAACCTCAAGTCTCTCAGCCTTTCCTCATAACACCGTCCAACCATATCAGGCAACATCTTGGTAAATTTCCTCTGCACTCTTTCCAATGCTTCGACCATTGATATGAGAATAATCAATCAATGAGGCGGTAAATGTGAACCTTTTAGCTTGGAACTGGAACTCTTTACTGAAGGTCAAATTATTGCTCGAGATACCTGTGTTCTCATATATATCGTCATCATCCAAAACATCATCTAAATTCATGTCGTTTAAGGAAATTTGCAAATTGTGAATGGCCACATTACCAAATCATTGACAGTTTCCCTGATAGATTTTCACTTAGTTCTGGGCAGTCATCGGGACTCAAAGAGAAGCATTACTTTTCTTTTCTCTCCAAAGATGATGTCAGACCCCCGGAATTCTTCCAGAATTTTCCACCTGTGTTTACAGATTTCAGTTTTGGCCATATAGAGGGAGGAGATTAACAACATCAAGGTCTGAATCTCCAATCTTTGGTCGGATCACAGGCTGATAAGAATCTAGAAGAGAGCAAAAACTTTGCTAAAGCTTTCACTCCCCTGAGTTGGTTTGTTCACTAGTTGTGTAATTACAGAAAATGTCTTTCAAAACTACGTCAATGTAAATCATGTTTGCTAAGAAATTCTTTGGTGAATCCAAAGACTGAGAAGTCATTCTTGGATTGTTCCATGCTCAATGCCTTTCGGCTGCTCGGTAATCACATCCATTGGAATGTACACCAGAATAACATATAACTGATTCAGTGCATAGAAACATAAAATCCTACAGTGCAAAGTGAGGTCATATGGCCCATCGAGTCTACACCAACCGCAATTCCACCCAGGCCCTATTCCCATATCCCCACATATTTATCCACTAATCCCACTAACCTATGCATCTCGGTGTATAAACGGGCAATTTAGAAAGGCCAATCAACCTCGCCCGCATGTTTTTGGACTAGGTAAGAAAGGTTAGAGGGACGATTTTTCAGGCTCAGAGCAGTACCTCAATATCAGCAAAACAATAATATTTCCTAACTATGACATGATGAACTATTGTTCACACGCACAAACACACACATACACGCAGACACACACACACACACAAACACACACACACACACACACAAACACATACGCAAAGGTTATCCTCAAAATTTCTTTCGATATGTAAGAAATTTAACGTGGCAAAATAGATCTCATCCGCGAATGCATACTGCACTCCCTGGACTCTCCAAATTGAACCAGGTTTGCGGTTCAAACCGAGCACACTCCCTGAATGCCTGAAACCTTGATGCAAATCATGTACTTCCCAGTCCTGTCAGCATTATTCCTCACTGAACTTACAACGCCACAGTCCTGGTCAGCACATGTGGACGATACTCTTTCCGTCTCCATTGCCGACTAACACATCCGTTTTTCCTTCTGTGCCTGAACTCAGGATGTCTTGATTCAGAATTCGAGTTACCTAATGCTGACGATCGCTGCCGTCCCCGCCTCTCCTGCCAATTCCCTCTCGGCCTGAATTAGGGTCTCTTCAACACCGTGTCTGGGCCCTCCCATACGGGTGAAGTCTGTGAACGCTCTGCACAGGGTGAAGGATTCTGGGAGTTCAAGCAAAACATGGTGCCATTTGCATGATGTAACGCTGGGCAATTTCAATCATCCCTAGTCTCGTCCAACCACGTTTATCTCACCTAACCTCAGCCTCAAAAACACTCTCCAGTTTCAAGCACGCCATCCTTGTTCGGCTTCGGCCGTTTGACACATTATCGCCTTGCCCTGCCTGGTGGCCAGACTTCTGTCAATTCACTGACGCCACCTCAATCCCTTGACAGACACTTGGCAGCCGCCTCACAGTTTTGTTTCCTTCTTTGCACCATAGGAAAATTTAGCTACATTACAGCCAACCCATTCATCCCAGCCATGAATTTATGTTGCTCTCTAAGGGACCAGCGATCACCGTTACTGCTCTTTCTATGTACTTTGGGGAACTTCCATAGTGTTTTATATATATATATCGTGGGCAAATTTATCTCACTGTCTTTTTACTACTGAACATTTGGCATGATGAACTATTGTTCACACGCGCACAAACACACACACACACACACACAAACACACACACACACAAACACACACACACAAACACATACGCAAACGTTATCCTCGAAATTTCTTTCGATATGTAAGTAATTTAACGTGTAGATTTCTGCCCAGTTGTCTGACCTACTTTTAATCAAGGCAGCATGGTAGATGTGCTGTCATTCATCTTTAATTTCCTGAGCACTTCGCGGATGTTGGATCCTTGTCCCAGATTTATTTTTCTGGCTTAATACAACACGATAAAATTTAGAGTGATGAAATATCTACCTTAATGTCTGCATTGTTCTGCTGTCGTATATGTCAGCCAATTTCCACACATTACTTTAAGCATAGCTGTTTAATGCCTCATAATTGTCGTCACTTAAGTTTAGAGAATTTTGCAAAAGACTCAATTGAGGAACGCTCAGTCTGATTACTTGCGGGGAATCATACAGTGCAACGGAAAAAAAACAGCCACTCCCTTTAGCAGATCTGAAACTTGTGAAAGATGCATTCGACTGCAGATGAACAATATCAAAGCCCCAGTGGTTCAGCACTGACACTGACGGTAGACTGTGGTTTAATTTGGCGCTCAAAAAATGTTCCGTATTCATTCAGGTGGAATAGTTTTAAACAGGTGCGAATGAAAGATGGCCTAAATGTATCGTTAATGTGAGCAATACATGTCTGACCACAATATAAAGCCAATATTCTTAATTTGTTTCCTGCGTTCACATTCTCAGCATCTCTGACGAGGTGATCGGCCATCACGGTTTAGATACAGATCAAAGGTATGCGTCTATGACACGAACTTCTATTGTGCTTGTGCATGAGTCGCAAAAACCCAGCTTGCAGGTGCAGCAGGTGGTCAGGAAGGCGAATGGGATGCTGGCCTTCATAGCGAAGGGGATTGAATATAAAAGTAGGGAGGTCTTGCTGCAGCTGTATAGGGCATTGGTGAGGCCGCAGCTGGAGTACTGTGTGCAGTTTTGGGCGCCGCACCTGCGCAAGGATGTTTTGGCCCTGGAGGGAGTGCAGAGGAGGTTTACTCGGCTGACACCGGAGTTGAGGGGATTGAGCTATGAGGAGAGGCTGAATAAACTAGGCTTGTACTCGTTAGAGTTTAGAAGAATGAGGGGAGATCTCATTGAGACGTATAACATGATGAATGGGATGGATAGGATAGAGGTGGAGAGACTGTTCCCGCTCAAAAAAGACAGTAGGACTAGGGGGCACAGCCTCAAGATAAAGGGGGGGCGGTTTAGAACAGAGTTGAGGAGGAACTCCTTCACTCAAAGGGTGGTGAATCTCTGGAATTCTCTGCCCGTTGAAGTGGTGGAGGCTGCCTCGCTAAATATTTTTAAGAAACGGGTTGATGGGTTTTTGATAAGAGAAGGGATTAAGGGTTATGGGGAGAGGGCGGGAAGGTGGAGCTGAGTCACGACAGATCAGCCATGATCTTATTGAATGGCGGGGAAGGCTCGAAGGGCCAGATGGCCTACTCCTGCTCCTATTTCTTATGTTCTTATGTTCTTATGTTTAGTGGGTTGGACATTTGCATCGCAGCAAATTCGAGACATTGGCAGTATATTCAGAAGCTGCACATCTGTCAGTAAAGGAACAGAAATGCGAACAAGAAATAAGGTAGTGAAAACTTCCTCATCCTTTAGCTGTCATGAAAATATTTGTCCAAAGAAAAAAGAATCTGGATTGAAGACCAAACTCCAAGACTGTAGTCAGAAAACCTCAAAATAAAAACAAACCAAAAGGTTGCAGCTTGGTCTATTGGCGAGCCAGCATGTCATTGGCGTATATATATTTGGTACCAATCGTTCACACTCTGGCAGCAATTACAGGGGATTCGAGCAATCAGGAAATAGATTATTTGCACCACTGTAAATGGTTGTGCTGATTAAACTGTTTCTATTCCACTTCATTATGTGTCAAAATACTGAACCACATAAACTGCAATCTCCAGAATGCACACCAACACTTCAACCTCATACAATCAAGAACAGACTTGTGGAAAATAAGTTTACAGTTTTTGCATATGTGTTCCGATTCGGAGCCACTGACCAAGAATGTTGTGTTTTGGTGTTTAGCATAATAATTCAGATCATTTAATCAGATTCGGCGCTGTAATAGGTCGTCCCCGACTCTTAACTTCCAGATGTAAATACCAGCTCACCATGATTGTTTGAGAAATAGATTTCATTACTTGGAAACTTAGACACTTGTATGTTTTTGTCTCGTTCTTGAAGAGTTGTGACTGCCACGTGCATTTCTCATTCTTAATTGGTTGGAAAAGGTTGCGGGCAACACGTTCATCAACTGCTGGAATCCAACTCGTGAGAATGATTCCAGAATTCTGAATACTAACTGAATGTCTTGCTGTGTCTTTTCTGAAGTCAGCTGAGATTCTAAGGACCCAAAGTCAGCTGCAGGCCAGTTTGACCGCCGTTCTTCCTTAAGGGTAAGTGAGTCAGGAACGTTTTTACAAAGATCAAAAATGACAGTTTCCTCGTCGCGCATATAGGAACAGATTCATTCCGGACTGCTATTAATTGTATTACAATTTACAATTGTCCTGGATCGGTAGAGCATTATCTTGTCTCTGCAACAAGAAATGTGAACGGCGAGACAAAATAAATAGCCATTTTCTCATCTTTTTGCTGCAAGATGCCAACGAGCAATTTAGTCATCTCAAGACAACAACTTGATGATGGCAAATGGAGCATCGAAGATGCAGGATTTTACAACACTTCTCGATAGAACAGGCCGTGGAAAAGACCGCAATTTCAGGAAATCGGGATATGGGATTTGACACTGAAATGATCACGTTAGGGGCTTTCATTGAAGACCGGACAGAGGTTGCACAATGGAAATCATCAACCCCCCGCCTTCCCCAACCAAACCAAGATTCGGAAATCAGAAAGAAAGTGGAGTATTCCATCTCCCATCTCCCTCCGCCCCATTCCCCGTCCCCCAGCACGATCACCGTTCTGGAGAACGTTTAGAAGAACTTTTTTTTTAAATTCAATTCAGCTATGATTGTAACAAAAATGTGTTTCAGACAATTTGGTGAACCTCACAATTTTGAGAATTACGTTAAAATTGAACGCCGCTATTTTTGAATTGCTGGTTAGTATGTTTTACCAACTATGTACTCCCATTCATTTCTGTATATTACCGTTTGATTTCGCTCAAAATCTTTCATCAAATGATGAGCCATGCAATAGACAGGGTGGTTATTGAGAAAATGGCGGGTGAAAGGCACGCTCATTGAATTAAAGTCAGGCTCCAGTGTTAGTGCATCGACCAAATTCTATCTTTGAAATTCATCATGCTTGCAATATCACAAGGACATTTGAAGCTTGTGAGTATTTCTCGCGGTGGACTGGTTAATCTCAGGTCACATTTTGAATGCAATAGATAAATGGAACTGAACTCAACAACTTTCATTTTGCAAACCAGCACTGCAACTGGGTTTGTTTTAAGTCTCATCACAATATCACTCCCGGATGCGAACTTCATGCGGAACTCTAAGTACAATTTACAGACTCACATTAGTGGTAGTTGTCACTACAGGAATTCTATGACCTCGCGTACAATAAGTTCACAGCTGAGTTCTAGGGAGAATGAAGCAACGGAGCTCAAATTCTGAGCCGACCTTCAGCCAACAAAACTCTGCATCCGAGGATGACTCTGACTATGAGTCACTTGGAAAACAGGAGTGAACAGGATGCCAATGGTTTATTCCCATTACGCCCAGCCTTTATCCTCTCCCACTGACACCACCACCGCCTGGATGGCACAAGTTTCCCCTGGAATGAACCAAGGCAGAGAGCACTTTTGGTTCACCAATAACACAGGAGGTAAACTGGGGAATTCATATTTATCATTGAATTTCCATTACCGATGCGATAATTTTTTTTTTTCGGGAACAACGGGACAATTTCCACGTTGAGCATTTGTGTGCTGATCAGTGCGGAATGATCTGAATATTCCTCACCCTGCCTAATCTCACCTCCCATCTCCTGTCACCCACAAAAATCTATTACATGTCGTCCCCTTTGCAAGATTGTTCAAAGTTAGACCCTCACAGCAATGTGTTAAATGCAAATGCCTCGATATTAAAGTATCTTTTCTGTTGGAAACGTTCAGCCTGAGAGTTTCATGACAGTTCATGTCAGAAAATCTAATCCAACTGTAACTGCCTTTTCTTTGTCGGTTGTGTGCTGACATTGCTACAGTGGGATACTAGGCTGCGGTTCAGTCAAAGACAATGTATTTACTGCCACGTAATGGTTTGACAAAATAATTTGGTTTATCAGAATAATTCATATACTAGTAATTATGGAGAACAGTGATTACATCGTATTAGTAGCCAAGTCCAGTGAAAGGGTTTAACACTTTGTTACACATAGCTGGATAGATAGATACATAGAAAGATAGATAGATAGATAGATAGATAGATAGATAGATAGATAGATAGATAGATAGATAGATAGATAGATAGATAGATAGACAGATAGATAGATAGATAGATAGATAGATAGATAGATACTGCAAGCTCTTACCGAATAACCTGCTTGACAATGACTGATTCTCCTTCCAGATATGAAGATAGGAAGATAAGGAGTCTTAGACGAGGGAAACACCATCAGGCCAGACTTTTCGATTATTTTTGTTCTAACATTCACATACAGCTGAAGTGTCGAAACTTAATTGGGACAATATCCTCCTGATGTGATTAAAAACCTAGCGCTGATTGGATATTATAACTCAGCAACTGTAAGGTGATTGGGATTTGTTTTACTATCTGTCTCTTATAAACGATGCAACTCGAATCAATAACTGTGAGTGGGCATAAATCATCCCTATAATTTGATTGGTGTGCGTTAATTATTTTTACTCGAATTTGAAACGATAGTTTCATGTGTATTTCAGACATATGCACACTGGTCTTACAGATTTGGACAGTGACCTGTAGCTGCTGTAATAAATCTTCTCAAACAACTATGTGACTTTGTCTGTCTTCTTGAGGGGAACGATAATTACAAGAACAAATTAAATACACATCATAGCAGCCCTGCAGGAGTTATCTGTATGTGTATATATTATTTTATGAGGATCAGGAACGTCTCCTTTGTCTGAGCGAACTGTTTGGTGCATTCCATCTCCATCACTTGAGTGTTCCACGTGCTGATTCGATTAGTGACGCTTGCCAGATCAGAAATGAATCGATCAGCATTATTGGTATATCATTATATTTGCATTGAGTTGTGTCGAATTTTTCGCCCATATGTGTTGTTCACAAACAGAGGGAACACAAGGATTTTTAAAGATCAAATTAATCAACTTGTATTTAATTCGATCAAAAAGGAGAAAAAAATAAGTAAAATCCTCTATCCTTGTTAAAACGAAGTCAATAAAATTCAGTTTCTCAATTTATTGAATTTGATACACAATGCAACTCCATCTGATAAGAAACCAAATCATTGCTCTTCTCATGAATTCTGAATTTTTAATCAAGAAAAGATGTCCGTGACGCTTTGGTGAATGTTAAATTTGAATCAGTGGGGGACACTTTGATTTTGACTTGGTTTATAGTTACTAGGAAAGCTACTTCCATGACAAAAAGAATTCAGATTGGAGGGCGGACGGCAAACTTTAAGATGAAGGTAACAAAGGCAAAAAATGCACTAACTGATTGGAGATAAAATTAAGAGATGGCTGAGTGGGTTGGCGGGCACATAAAAATCTTCGATTTTAACCTCCGCAGCTCCTAAAATCAGAATGCTTCTCAAAAATTACTCATAGTATTAAAAAATGATTACGTGACAGTTAAAATCATACAGAAGCATAATTTTGGTTTTGATGGAAATTCGCTTGATGACACTTTATTTTGATGTTACATGCCACGGCGCTCACTTAATGGGTGAATAGCCAGCATTATTCGGCAATCTAAGAAACTAAGTCTAGTGAGAGGTGGGGGGAGGGGGACGCCCAGATTCACTCAGCAAAAAGAAGGGAAAACAGATCTCGGTTTCAGATGGAAAGCGACAATTCTGATGCAATGTAAGTTCAAAACTCTTTTGTTCATTCTTCCTCATATCAGAATTTCAACAGAGAATATTTTATTCTTAGGATATGTCGTGGCAACTGATGTTGACTGGAATACGCACAGGCATTAATCTAATAAGTAGACAATTAATTTAATTCCGCTTCCTCATCGTAGGCAGATCACATATGTCGATTTTCCTATTTTAGTTCCTCCACAAACTGTATGATAACTGAAAGAAAAATTATCACAGTGTTGTAGCTCACTCGCCAGCGTCTCTATATATGAGGACAGAACATTTCCTTTTCTGTAGAGGTTCTGTTGATCTCAAGTTTTCTGAAGAGTGGCCTGGTAACGTAAGAGGGAATTGTTGCTGTTCATGAGGCATGTAATGGCATTCTGGCGTTGCAATTGGCCGTGATGGGTGATTTGACCTTACGATCTTGACATGATATCATTTCATTAGGGGTTTAAAATGTTCAAGCAAGCAGAACATATAACATGTTTCGGGAATGTGTGCTGTCTTCGAAAACTTATTACCTATATTCAAAATTTCCGCATTTTTGCGTATTTCGATATGGCTTGGTATGTTTACGCATCAATGTCAATTGAGATAGTTCCGATCAATGGACAGATGATAGTCTCCGTATTTTTGTATTTTTGTTCCACATTGTTGGATCAATATTGGGCGATAAACCAGGAAATTGCGAAATAGTTAGTTGCCACATCATTTCCAAACGGAAATATTGTAGCCTTCCACCTTTTTTGCCTGTATTGAGGAAAGCTATGTGAGGCGAGCAGATGTGAAATAAGTTAAGAGAGGAAAGACATTTACTCGGAAATTAGTACCTGCTCGACGAATCTCAGGAGATCTCCAGGTCAGATGATTGCAAATTATGATTTTTATAATTGCAGTGAACAGAATACAGATAGGGAAATATCATATCCTACATACTTTCAACAGGACATCAGATTCTACTCAATGCATTTACATGTGTTTTGGTAAAATGGACATTGCAATTTGAGCAGCCAAATGTTTTAAAATTTGAATTATTGTGATTACTATGACCGCCAGCGAAGACAGGATGCAACTTCCGGTGGAATGAACACATGATGTTGTTTGCGTAGAATAAAGCAGGCTGTCTGGAAAGTAACAGTTGCGTTTGCCATTCTAGCCAACAATTATTTTGGGTGAGTAAGCGCTTGACATTTCATTATGTAGATCTGATAGAGAAAGAAAAACTTCCGACTTTACAGAATTTATTGAAAAG
Source organism: Prionace glauca (assembly GCA_037974335.1). Classification (NCBI taxonomy): domain Eukaryota; kingdom Metazoa; phylum Chordata; class Chondrichthyes; order Carcharhiniformes; family Carcharhinidae; genus Prionace; species Prionace glauca. Next base: position 1,160,307 of record CM075734.1, read on the forward strand.
CTATTAATTGACCAGTTGTTTGTTCATTAAATTGGAAAACGAAGCTTCACGTCAAGTTTTTCTCTTTTTGTTTGCCTTGGGATTTATTGGATTGGAACATTAAAACCTTCGGCAGCGATTGCAGGGGGAAAAATTCACATGTCGGTTTTAAAACTATCGAACGCAATTAACTCTCAAAATATTTGTTGTTTTGTTGTTTATAATGTTACATAATTATATCATTATTATTATACCCAACCGTACATAAGTGAAACGTTTGCATTAAAAAAAAACCTACGAAATTCTCCTTTTTCATTAGGGGTCCATCGACCAATCCTTATTTGAAAGATGTCTGTCACACTGAGCGCTGAATCCGGATCCACCGTGCACCATGTAACACTACAGTCGGATATAAAAGAAGACTCAATGTCTTGTGGAGACATCCAGAGTCAGTCGCTGGCCAGAAACTGGGTCATCCAAGCGATTAAGCTTGGAAAAGCGAAATATCTGGGTGTAAGATTACGTCATTGTTTGATTCGGGTGTCAAATGTATTCAGAGAGCTCAAAATCTTTCCTGTCGAATTTAGACAGGCAACATAAAATGTTCAAAATAATGTTTGCGGTTGTGTGCATGAGCTTCATACAACAGATTATTAAAATTAACCCCCTTTGTTATCCTTAGATATTGAATAATATCACCTGTATATTTTGTTTGAAATTCTCTTCAAGAAATAGAGGAGTAAATTTCGATGTTCTTTCTCTGTCACATCGAGGACCTGGGCGTTGCTGATGATGCAATGCTCAATTGCTCCTTAATAATATTTAGCTGGACTGTGTTCTTGAATGGTTACGGAGTCTGTGTCGTTGGTACTCCTATAAACTTAACATGACAACAGTGGAAGGTTTCATACTAGCAATATATTTACAAATAGGCTGCTGTGTGACTTAACTGGGTCTTGGATATGACAATGCTCCCATCACTCCAGATAATAGTTTTGCCGTTTTGATCATTGTTGCCCAAAGTGCATCGACGGCTTCCCAGAGTGTAGATCGTAGATGCAGCTCACTATATTCTACAATGGAACATATATGCAACGCTTGTTTGTTCTGAAATGATGTCCGACATGTTTATGAACTCATTTAGTTCCCTGAACACTTCTTCCACTTATTCTGCCTGCACTCACACACACACACACACACACACACACACACACACACACACACACACACTCACACAAGAACATAAGAAATAGGAGCAAGAGTAGGTCATCTGGCCCTTCGAGCCTGCCCCGCCATTCAATAAGATTATGGCTTATCTGTCGTGGCTCAGTTCCATATTCCGGCCCTCTCCCCATAACCCTTCATCCCCTCTCTTATCAAAAACCCATCAATCCGCTTCTTGAAAATATTTAGCGAGGCAGCCTCCACCACTTCAACGGGTAGAGAATTTCAGAGATTCACCACCCTTTGAGTGAAGAAGTTCCTCCTCAACTCCGTTCTAAAACGCCCCCTCTTTATCTTGGGGCTGTGCCGCCTAGTCCTACTGTCTTTTTTGAGCGGGAAGAGTCTCTCCACCTCTATCCTATCCATCCCATTCATCACCTTATACGTCTCAATGAGATCTCCCCTCATTCTTCAAAACTCCAATGAGTACAAGCCTAGTTCATTCAGCCTCTCCTCATAGCTCAACCCCCTCAACTCCGGTATCAGCCTAGTAAGCCTCCTCTGCACTCCCTCCTAGGCCAGAATATCTTTGCGCAGATGCAGCGCCCAAAACTGCACACCGTACTCCAGCTGCGGCCTCACCAATGCCCTATACAGCTGCAGTAAGACCTCCCTACTTTTATATTCAATCCCCAGCGCGCGCACATGTCTCTCTCTCGCGTCAATCTCGTTCGATTTCAGTCCTCTACCTCTTCACCCCATCCGCATCACAACCATTCCACACGCACTGTTTGGTTTTCCTTAACTTCATATAGTTCACCTATTTGCGTATTACGTTCTTTGTTCTTTTCCATGTTTTAGGTCACTCAGGTTAGCTTTGGAATATTATTTATGCTGTATCGGATTTTTCTCTGTTGGATGTTACTCGTTCCGACCCCAGAGTCTAAACCAAGGATTCACAGAACACACTTGGTCAGCGGTCTGTTGGTAAGTCCCATTTCATTGTTGAGATCATGGCCTGGTTATAATTGAATCTGTATTGGATTTCGTTTGGCCGCACATCTCATTGATGTTTAATACAGTTCCTCCAGAATGCAACTCTGATATTTCGCATTCATGATTTTTTTAAATGGCAGTTTTGTGAAACTCTAAACAAAATATCCTGGACCCCTGGTTTCTGGTGTAATGAGAAGACAACGTTGCCACAAAACAAAACCACTCGTACAAAACAAAACTGAAATTCATATACAAACCGAATTTTCAGATTTTTAACCTTCTTGTGTCTGTGCCGCAATTTTCTTCAGTATTAATTATGATTTGTAATTTGTATTCCTCCACATGTTTTGAAATCGGGCTTCCCACGGTCATGTCCAACTCGTTTATAGAATGTTCACAGTTATCCCTGTACCTTACCAATAGGTTTCACTGTTTTTCTTTCAGCAGTAACTCTGGTGTTACTCCACGCTTCCATTGCCACTCACTTCCCGCGAATTGGAAAATGCCCCTTGACAAATTATACATTAAAAAATAATTTCTGCTTACATTATATACACTGATCCCCAGGTGTCACAGTTTCAACCCGAATCCTTTCATCTTTGGGACCTGTTGTATTGATGAAAAGGCGACGTTAGCTCAAGTTGTTTGGAGCGATGAGCTCTCACCCATTTCCAAATTGCGTCCTTAACTTGGGAATACCTGAGGAATGTCCAGAAAAAAACTGAACTACAAATATAGATCCATGCCAGGCAACTCTGGTCAAGCCTGTGAATGAAAACAAAACAAAAAAGAAGATACATAGTTGAGAGTAGTTGTTATTTTTGTGATGTGAAGATGCTGCGTTGGACAGGGATGGGGGCAGTAAAAAGTCTCACAAAACCAGGTTAAATCCCAACAGGATACTTTGGTCGCCCGAGCTTTCACAGCGTTCCTCCTTCATCAGGTGAGTGGAGAGTTGGCTTCGCAAACAGGGCGCGTATATTGACACAGACTCAATTGCAACATAAGGGTTGGAATGCGAGTCTTAACATGTGAATAAGTCTTCACAGGAAAACTCAATGCGAGTGGAGAGAGGGGTAATGGCAGGTTAAAGAGGTGTGAATTGTCCCAAGCCAGGACAGTTCGTCGGGTTTTGCAAGCCCACGCCAAATGGTGGGGGTTATACGTAGTGTGACTTGAACCCAAGATCCCGGTTGAGGCCATCCTCATATGTCCGGAACTTAGCGATCAGTTTTTGCTCGGCGATTTTGCATTGTCCTATGTCCTGAAGGCAGCCTTGGAGAACGTTTACCCGAACATCGGAGGTCGAATGCCATTGACTGACGAAGTGTTCCCCGACAGGAAGGGAACACTCCTGCGAGGTTATTGTCGAGCGGTGTCCGTTCATATGTTGTCATCGCGTTATGGTCTCTCCCATGTACCATGCCTCGGGACATCTTTTCCTGCAGCGTATCAGGTAGTTTTTTATTTGGCCAACGGGTTGTATCAAGTGAGTGAACATGTGTAAATTTTCTCCCAGATAATCATTTGTGGAATTCACTGGTTTATTCTTGGAACTGGCAGAGACAAACGCCTTGTAAGTATACCCATATTGCATTCCTTTGAAACAAAACTTCACTGTGAGCAATACTGCTTTAATGTTCATTCTGTTACCTATAACGCGGTGATTCGATAAAGACTCTTCGTGATGGATTGTTCGGTGAAGTGGTTGCTAAAACAATGGGTGAGAGAGGAAGTTGCCAAAATAACGGTTGATTCAGTTAGAATGTAAAATAAATGCTAGGGAATTGACGTAGCGAGCTCACACTTGCACATTTGCACATTGACGGAGGACCAAAATGGAAATGAACGATGACAGTTTAGGTTTATTTGGACACTTGGTGAATTGACCATTGGGATAAGTGTGCATCGGTTTGCTGAAAGATTCGTAGGGGCTCTGGAATATTTGTGACATGTGGTTCTGTGGCTGAGAGGGGAACTAATTCTTCGTATCTGATGTTTTGCTATGTGTACAAAGAGCCACATTCTGTAGAATGCAATGCCCACGATGTTAAGTTCAAATTAGTTTCCAATGCGTATTGAAATAAATTTTCACCTCTTGTGTCAATCTACCGAATGCAGTTTTTAATATCCAAATAACCAATGTTTTTGTGAGATATCATGATGCGCAGTTTTCTGAACAAATTGCTGCTTAATCTTCACAGCTGACGTCATACCTAGTGATGAATTTGATCAGTGGCGTTATGGTGTTCCTGGATGTATTTCTGTTTCTCGTTGACGACAACCTTTGCATTTCAACACAGGTGAATGTCTTCTGCTACTTTCCTGCAACTATGTAACCGGAATACACCGTAATAATTTGTAAATCAGCAGTTAGAATTTCGCTTCATTTGACACAAACATAATGGCAATATTTAGTACTGAATTAAGTTGCTCCCGCGTTACTTTTCCACATCAATGTACTTCTAACAAACAAGCTTAACCCAGCAACGGAACATGAAACTAACTTTTAAAAAAAACTAAGAAGTTCAAAGAGCGTCACCACGGGTCTCTGAGTTGCCGATTCAGGGAGAGTACCATAACCGCACACTTCACCTTGGCGAAGATGTATTGATTGATTTCGAACTTACACAGTATGCAGTTTGGTTGATTGGCGAAATGCTCATTTGAATAGGTGAAACCAGAGGCACGAGATATTGATGAGATTTTCCCCAACCATCCCTGAAATTTCCAGCAAAAGGCACAACCAAACATGTTGGTCAATAGAATATCCCCAAACCAAAATCCAACCTACCCGCCGCCAAATACCAGAATGATTAGATTTTTTTTATTAGTAACAAGGGGATATTTCTAATTTTGGAGTCGCACAAAAAAAGAGTCTACGTGAAGTAGTCTGAATACATTTCTAAATATCACGATCACATTACCGTCCTGGATTTTCTTTGGCAGCTAAATATTCACACTCTACTCATTTTGTTGCATTATTAATCATTTTCTCCAAAGTTCTCAAATCTGGCTGAATTGTCTGTTGTTAATAAATCAAACCCCGCACCCCCACCCCCACCGACTTCGACAAACTAATTGGATTTACACAGAGGAGGCAAATGCAGAGCTGTGGGGCAAGGCCAGGAGCCGTGGGTGAAAATGATAAAGTCGGCCGACTCATGGACAGAATGATCGAATGATCTGTCACATTTTTTTGTTGCTTTCCTGACCAGGATCCGCCAGTCAGATCTCGGTCATTCCCCATCTGAGACAACGAATCGACGTGGGTAAATGGAATGCCAATATTTATGTTTCCCTTGAACTCAATTCGATTGCAAACCATTTTTGCATTAATCAAGCATTCACCAATGCGGTATCACAACTAAGGAAGACCAATCCCACACCCAACCTGTTTAATCTGCCCAGTTTGACGATATTCTTTGTCCAAAGTTTCGGGATATGTTTTACAATCAATTATGCTCTCAGAGGGAGTGTGAGAATTATTTTTGCCACAATTCATTGTTTTTTTAATTCGAACGATCCTTAAACTGTTCTTGCCACAGATACGGGATTATTGCTGGCTTTTCGTGGTCATTCTCTGGATTGTAGCGCTGCTGGAACTCGCATTCTCAGTCAATGCTTCCATTCTCGCAGGTGTGATGCTGTGCAGACTTTCTAAGATGCAAATCGATCAGGTTGGTAAATAGATAAGCTCTGATTATATATGTAGATGAATTGAAAAGTAGAACCTTTATCTCAACTTCAGTGATTAGTGAAACTGATTTACTTGTGAACACATGAGTGAGTTCCATTATTCATTGTGCTTATGAATAGTTGATGCTCCGTGTTTGTTGGTTGAGAGGCAGAAAATCTTCCAGGACACCTCCAAGCCACCTTCTTCTCTATGTTGTAACGTGCTCTTTGCAACCACCCCAGTCAGGAAAACTCAGTTAGTCAGGCCCCGATTTTCCGTGAACACACGTGTGCATGGAACTCTATTGTTGTATTGATGGAGTGCTGTACTGTCACAGGTGCCAGCTTTTGGATTAGATATTTGACTGTCCGCACAGTCTACCCCTATCTGCACCCTAAATTGGACACTAATGGTGTCGGGAAATAAGGGAAAATCATCCCCGAACGCACTCAAAAATCATCCTCAGACCATCCTTCCTGAAAAAAATGGGCGAGGGATGGTCCTATTCCATGTTTCAGTATCTTGCAATATGTCGATTTCTTACGCATTTGTTTTCAATTACACCGTTGGCATCAGTTTAAAATAAGATTTCATTTTTATAACGACCCTTGGGACCCCCAAACAACGTTTTTGTTGCGACTCTTTGCCAGTCATTCTATATGTCGGTGCAGAAGATGTTAGATCGAAAGCCTCGGCATTGTTTACTGCAGTTGACCGTAAGGCTCGAGTGTGGGTTCACATCCATGAAATGAAGTGTAATGTGCCAGTTTGTTCGCAGATGGTCGCTGTGCCTTTCAACCGCACTTGGTGGTTCCACAAAGATTTTTAATCAATTAGACTTTTCTAACTTTAACAAGCCAACATAGCCACATGTAAGGTGAAACAATGTTGTGTTTGCAACTGACACAATAGTTGCTCAGTTGGTATATGTTAACGAACAGCGTTGTTGACACCGGGGTGACATATACAGAATAAAAAAAATTGACAGACCACGTTCACAAACATTAATGCATCAATGTTTAAAGACATGCGCATTGAAAAGTGTCACGCAACATGATTCTTTTAAAGATAATTTAACCGGATTTCGGTGTAGCGGGATAGGCCTTCCTTCCTTCCTGATCCATAATTGCCCCTGTCGAAGCCGCTTCTCAGCTGACATTTAGCAATGGTCCATGTGATGTAGGCACACTCAAAGTACGGTTTGGGAAGAGTTCAGTGATTTCGAAACAGCGACAGTGAATGGATGGCGATATATTTCCAAGTTAGAATGTTGAGTGACCTGAAGGGAAAGGTCCAGGTGGAGGTGTTTCTATGACTCTGTTTCTCTGGTCCTTATAGATTTCCCTGGTCCTTATAGATGTTCGTGGTTGTTTGTTTAAAAGGTGCTGTCTCAGGCGCTTTGCTGCGTTCCTTCAGTGAAACTGCTCAAAGAGAATGTGCAACTAATGACTACATTCTGGAATGTTCATGTAACTAAAAAAAAACAGGGAACAGAACCATACAATCTCTCTCGTGCAGAAAGAGGCAATTCAGCCAATTCATCCCGCATCTCATCCAGGCCCATCCCGATAACAGCATTTATTTAGCTTGTTCGGCCCTCTGACACGAAGCTGCAATTTCCCCTGGCCAGTCAGTCTAACACACAGACGTTTGGAGTCGAGAAGCTTTGCTGTCCACATTGACGTCTGTTGCCAGAATTTCTGATTGAAGTTGAACAATGTTAAATCAAGTATATCGGCTAAAAGCCTTTTGTTCTTCCACTGGCTATGGCGTCTATCCTAGACTGCTCAGGGAGACAACAGATGAAATTGCTGGGCCTCCGGCAGAAAGTTTTATCTCTTCATTGGAGAGTGGTGAGGTCCCAGAGGTTTGGAGGACAGCGAATGTGTTACTGTTATTTAAGAAGGGAAGCAGGAATAACCCGGGTAATTATAGGCAGGTGAGCTTGGCGTCCGTGGTAGGGAAGTTATTGGAGAGGAGTCTTAGAGATGGGATGTATGCACATTTAAAACGGAATGATCTCACTGGTTCCAGACAGCATGGTTGTGTCAGAGGGAGGCCGTACCTCGCAAATTTGGTGGAGTTTTTTGATGAGGTGACAAAATCTGTTGACGAAGGATGTCTTCTATATGGATATTAGTAAGGCGTTTGACAAGGTCCCTCATAGAAGGTTTGTGAAAAAGGTTAAATCTAATGGGATACAATGAGAGGTGGCTAGATGGGTCGAGAACTGGCTTGGCCACAGGAGACAGAGGGTAGCAGTCGAAGGGTCTTTTTCTGGCTGGAGATCTGTGACCAGTGGTGTTCTGCAGGGCCCTGTACTGGGACCTCTGCTATTTATGATATGTATATATATATAAATGATTTGGAAGAATGTGTACCTGGTGTGATCAGTAAGTTTGCGGACGACACAAAAATGGCTGGAGTTGCTGATAGCGATGAACGTTGTGGGACAATACACATAGGCTGGAAAATTGGGCAGAGAATGGCAGATGGAATCTAATCCAGATAAATGCGAAGTGATGCATTTTGGTGCAACTAATGTAGGTAGGGGGGAGTTATACAATAAGTGTCAGAACCATCAAGAATATAGACACAAAAAGGGATCTGGGTGTGCAAGTCCACAGATCCTTGAACGTGGCAGCACAGGTGGAAAAGGTGGTGAAGAAGGCATATGGAATGCTTGCCTTTATAGGACGGGGTATCGAGTATAAAAACTGGAGCCTGATGTTACAGCTGTATAGAACGTTGGTTAAGCAAACATTTGGAATATTGTGTCCAGTTCTGGTTTCCACACTACCAGAAGGATGTGTGGAGAGAGTGCAGAGGAGATTTACCAGGATATTGCCTGGTATGGAGGGTCTTGGCCATGAGGAGAGATAGGGAAAACTGGCTTGTTCCCCTGGAAAGACGAATAAAGAGGGGAAACCTAATAGAGGCATATACAATTATGAAGGGTATAGATAAGGTGAGCAGTGGGAAGCTTTTTTTCCAGATCGGAGTTGACAATCATAACGGGTGACAGGTCCACGGTGAGAGGGGCGACGTTTAGCTCATAAGAACGAAAGAACATAAGAAATAGAAGCAGGAGTAGGCCAACTAACCCTTCGAGCCTGCCCCGCCATTCAATAAGATCATGGCTGACCTGTCGTGGCTCAGTTACACATTCTGGCCCTCTCCCCATAACCCTCAATCCCCTCTCTTATCAAAAACCCATCAACCCGCGTCTTCAAATTTTTAGCGAGGTAGCCTCCACCACTTCAAAGGGCAGAGAATTCCGGAGATTCACCACCCTTTGAATGAAGAGGTTCCTTCTCAACTCTGTTCTAAACCACCTCCCCCACTTTATCTTGAGGCTGTGCCCCCTAGTCCTACTATCCTTTCTGAGCGGGAAGAGTCTCTCCACCTCTATCGTATCCATCCAATTCATCATCTTATACGTCTCAATGAGATCTCCCCTCATTCTTCTCAACTCTAACGAGTACAAGCCTAATTTATTCAGCCTCTCCTCATAGCTCAACCCCCTCAACTCCGGCATCAGCCTAGTAAACCTCCTCTGCACTCCCTACCAAGGCCAAAATATCCTTGCGTAAGTACGGCGCCCAAAACTGCACACAGTACTCTAGCTGCGGCCTCACCAATGCCGTATACAGCCGCAGCAAGACCTCCCTACCTTTACATACAATCCCCCTCGCGATGAAGGCCAGCATCCCATTCGCCTTGCTGACCACCTGCTGCACCTGCAAGCTGGGTTTTTGCGACTCATCCACAAGGACCCCGAGGTCCCTCTGCACCATTATTCCTACCAAAGTAGACCACCTCGCACTTGCCAACATTAAACTCCATTTGCCATTTCCTGGTCCATTCGCCCAGCTTATCTAGATCCTTCTGCAGACTCTCACCACCCTCCGCACAATTTGCCTTTCCACCAATTTTGGTGTCATCAGCAAATTTCGACACCCTACACTCGGTTCCCTCCTCCAGATCATCAATATGAATGGTAAATAGCTGAGGCCCCAGCACCGATCCCTGGGGCACCCCACTAGTCACCATCCGCCAATCTGAATAGCACCCATTGACCCCCACTCTCTGCGTCCTATTTGACAACCAGTCCTCTATCCACGCTAACACCCTACCACCAACTCCATGCCCTCTGACCTTCTGCAATAACCTCTTGTGAGGTAGCTTGTCAAACGCCTTCTGAAAATCAAGAAAGACCACATCCACCGGCTCTCCTCTATCCACCGCCCTAGACACATCCTCAAAGAACTCCAGTAGATTTGTCATACACGACTTCCCTTTAACAAAACCGTGCTGCGTCTGCTCTATCAAGCAGTTCTCCTCAAGATGCCATGCTATTTCCTCCTTGATGATGAATTCTAACATTTTACCTACAACAGACGTTAAACTAACAGGCCTATAATTCCCCGCCTTTTGCCTGGCACCCTTCTTAAACAACGGCGTAACATTAACCGTTTTCCAATCTTCCGGCACTTCCCCGGAATCCAGCGACGTCTGGAAAATAACCACCAAGGCATCCACTATCAACTCCGCCATTTCTTTCAGGACCCTCGGATGCATTCCATCCGGTCCTGGGGACTTTTCCACAATCAGCCCCTCCAGTCTGTCGAGCACCACCTCTCACGTAACAGGAATGTCATCGAGACCCTCCAGTCCTACCACCTTTCCATCTCTAACATCCGGCAAATTATTCACGTCCTCCTCCGTGAAGACAGAAACAAAAAAGTTATTCAAGACCTCAGCCATATCCCCATCCCCTACCACTAAGTCCCCCTTCTCATCCTCAAAGGGACCAACGTTCACCCTAGCCAGCCTCTTCCTTTTTATATATTTATAAAAATTCTTGCTAACCTTTTTTATATTAAGCGCTAGCCCAGCTTTATAGTTTCTCCTACTCTTCTTTATCAACTTCTTTGTCAATCTTTGTTCACATTTAAACCTCTCCCAATCCTCTTCTCGCCCACTACTCTTAACTATTGTAAACGCTTCCGCTTTTAATTTAACACTTTCCTTCACCTCCTTCGTTATCCGCGGCTTATTACCTCTCCTCCTACGGTCCTTTTTGACCATCGGAATAAATTTCTGCTGAGCACCAAGAAAGATTTCCTTAAAGATCCTCCACTGCTCCTCAGCAGACCTACCTTCCAACGTGCTCCCCCAGTCCACATTCGCCAATTCTTCTGTCATCCGACCGTACTTCCCTCCGTTCAAACAAAGGACGCGTGACCGGGAACTCACTTTCTCCTGCTCCATCTGCACCAGAAACGCCACCATACAATGATCACTCTCTCCAAGAGGATCCTTCACCGCAAGGTCCCTAATTCTACCCGCCTCATTACATAGCACCAGATCCAAGATAGCTCGCTCCCTCGTCGGCTCCAACACACTGTTCCAGGGAACTATCCCGGCAGCATTCCAAGAACTCCTCCTCGAGCCCACCACGTCAAACATGGGTCGACCAATCAATATGCAGATTGAAATCCCCCATAACTACGGCCGTCCCATTCCTGCACGCCACACCTACTTGCGCGTTAACAGCCCGCCCCACCTCCAGATCATTATTCGGGGGCCTATAGACGACACCCACGAACGTCTTCCTCCCTTTGCTGTTCCTAATCTCTACCCACAACGATTCAACGTTCTGCTCCTTGGCTCCAATATCATCCCTTACTACCACGCTGATGCTATCCTTAATCAGGAGAGTTACGCCCCCCCCCCACCCTTTTCCTTCCCGCCTATCCTTCCTAAACACTTGATACCCCTGGACATTCAGCTCCCAGTCCCTGTCACCTTGCAGCCACGTCTCTGTAATGGTGACCAGATCATATCCATTTGTGTCGATGTGCGCCACCAACTCATCTACTTTTTACACAGAGGGTGGTGGGGGCCTGGAATGCACTGCCATGTAGGGAGGTGGAGGGGGACACGCGGAGATCGTTTCACACATATCTGGATAGTCACATGAGCAGACTGGGGATGGAGGGATACAAACGAATGGTCTATTTGGACCAATGAGCGGCGCAGGCTTGGTGGGCAGAAGGACCTGTTTTCTGTGTTGTCCTGTTCTTTGTTCTGGAATATCTATGGACAATTCTCCAAATAGCATTCTTCAAATATGGGATGTCCCTATACCAGCATTGGGGATATAAAGAGGGCAGTGAATCTGAAGCCGAAAAGCTTGTTGAAAGTGTTCCAAAGTCTGATTGGAAGAATAAGGCTTCGGAGATGAATTAAGTTATGGATTTAAGATGCTGGGAGGCATTGAGCCATACGTTGGAGGTCAACAAGTCCCTCTAGCAGAGTGGTGGGCACAAACAGGCAGAGCTTTAAAACCATTTGGAGCAGCTATGCGAAAAACTCAGCTAATTTATTCCTCATGGAAGCGCCTGGATTTTGAAAGTTCTGCATGAAAAAGAATCAATTAAACATTCTGCTCACAAAAAATATTCTTCATCAGTATTTGGAGAGGAACCTGGGAATGAAAAATTATCATGGTTCTGGAGAAATGTGCGGGGTGAATCTATACGGTGGGAACGACTCCGCCTTGAAGGTGACAATGCATGCACAATAGGTAAATAAGCAGTGGTGTCAGAAGCAGAAACTTACAAATAGCAGGAATTGGCAATTAAACTGCTGCAGGGAAAAGACCAAACTGAATGGAAGTAAAGTCACGGCACATGGGTGTAAGTGGTGATCTTGTGGTCAAAAATGTTTTGAGGTCTGTGACGAAACAGCTCAGAAGCATTCCTTCTTCGAATCCGGAGCCAGTCAGCTGCCATGAAAGTTATATCATTGTTATTATTATCATACGGACACCGATTTTTGTTTCAGTAGTTGGATCAGTTAGTTAATTTCCATTGTGGTTCAGTTAAGAAAGTTTGCATCCTCTTCTGGGCACCTGACATTACATAATCTTCACCAATTTACTGAGTCTGATACTTGACCCAGTGACAAGATGGTGCCAACAACCTACAGTGTATCTATTAATTTTGAAACTCAGTGTCTAATTCTTTGAAAGACAGCAATGTCAAAAAGCAACAATGAAGTTTTCACAGAATTATCACTTATTGAGAAATGTCATTCACATTGAAAAGGATTCGTTCTATTTCATGTCAGTTACTTTAATTTTAAGTGTTTTCAATGTTTTGACATCAATTCGCAGCACAATAATGCAGCCACTGCTGAGGACATCACCACTCAAACAGGAACACTTCAGGGTCCGACCTGCATCAACATGGCTCCACCAGCACCGGTCTAGAATGGCTTCATTGGCAGAGCAGCAGAGTCACCAGGAAGGGACTTAGTTGTGGTGGTGATCGCGTTAGGCTTGGTGCTTGATGAATTCAGAAAGAAGTTAAACAGCGGAAATAAAATTTGGTGGTGGAATCCATGAATCCACTGGATAATTCCACCTGTCAGAATGCTCTTTGATTCCATCACACCCAAGGACTAGCTGAAACCCCTTTCCAACATCGTTCCCTCATCAATTCCCACCCATTTCCTGTCTGTCACATTTTGCTCTTAATTCCAGACGTATCCATGTTTTAACACCTTCAATAATTTTAAAGTGTTTGCAGATGTCGTGAGGTTGAGGATGCAATCTATAAAAATTATTTTTCATTATGATTAGTTTCCTTTCATCCATATCCGCCCACCCCCCATCTGCCCCCTGCCCTGCCCCCCCGCCTGCCCCACCCCCCCCCCCCCCCCACCTCCCCCCCCCCCCCCCCCCACAACACCGCCCCCCGGCCCCATCGTCCCCACCCTTGGTAATGTCACCATGGGACATAATAACTGTACTTCTTTTCTGTTCTCATTACAGTATTCTGCAGTAAAGCATGTGGGAAAAAGTTCTTCACAAAATATGTAGCAAGGTATTACGTCGTAAAATGTGTGTTGAAGTATGTTGTTGCAAAGTGTGCAATAAGGAATTTCGCGGTAGAACAGTCTGCGGTAAACAGATGTGATAAAGTGTTGTGTCGGAAAATATGTGACAACATATAAAAACATAAGAACATAAGAAATAGGAACAGGTGTAAGCCATCTGGCCCTTCGAGCCTGCCCCGCCATTCAATAAGATCATGGCTGATCTGTCGTGGCTCAGTTCCACTTTCCGGCCCTCTCCCCATAACCCTTAATCCCCTCTCTTATCAAAAACCCATCAACTCGCTTCTTGAAAATATTTAGCGAGGCACCCTCCACCACTTCAACGGGTAGAGAATTCCAGAGATTCACGACCCTTTGAGTGAAGAAGTTCCTCCTCAACTCCGTTCTAAAACGCCCCCCTTTTATCTTGAGGCTGTGCCCCCTAGTCCTACTGTCTTTTTTGAGCGGGAAGAGTCTCTCCACCTCTATCCTATCCATCCCATTCATCATCTTATACGTCACAATGAGATCTCCCCTCATTCTTCTAAACTCCAACGAGTACAAGCCTAGTTCATTCAGCCTCTCCTCATAGCTCAACCCCCTCAACTCCGGTATCAGCCTAGTAAACCTCCTCTGCAATCGCTCCAAGGCCAAAATATCTTTGCGCAGGTGCGGCGCCCAAAACTGCACACAGTACTCCAGCTGCGGCTTCACCAATGCCCTATACCGCTGCAGTAAGACCTCCCTACTTTTATTCTCAACCCCCTTCGCTATGAATGCCAGCATCCCATTCGCCTTCCTGAAGACCTGCTGCACCTGCAAGCTGGGTTTTTGCGACTCATGCACAAGGACCCCGAGGTCCCTCTGCACCGTCGCCTGCTGCAGTTTTTCGGCACGTAAGTAATAGTCCTTCCTACCATTCTTCCTTCCAAAGTGGACCACCTCACACTTGCCAACATTAAATTCCATTTGCCATTTCTTGGCCCTTTCGCTCAGCCTATCTAGATGCTTCTGCAGACTCTCCATACCCTCCGCACAATTTGCCGTTCCCCAATCATGGTGTCATCCGCACATTTCGACATCCTACACTTGGTTCCCTCCTCCAGATCATCTATATAAATGGTAAAAAGCTGAGGCCCCAGCACCGATCCCTGGGGCACTCTACTAGTCACCATCCGCCAATCCGAATAACGCTCGTTGACCCCCACTCTCTGCCTCCTATTTGACAACCAATCCTCTATCCACGCTAACACCCTACCCCCAACTCCAAGTCCCCTGACCTTCTGCAATAACCTCTTATGAGGTACTTTGTCAAACGCCTTCTGAAAATCCAGAAAGACCACATCCACTGGATCTCCTCTATCCACCGCCCTAAATACATCCTCATAGAACTCCAGTAAATTTTTCAGACACGACTTCCCTTTAATGAAACCGTGCTGCGTCTGCTCTATCAAGCAATTCCCTTCAAGATGCCTCGCAATTTCCTCTTTAATGACGGATTCTAACATTTTACCTACCACAGACGTTAAACTAACCGGCCTATAATTCCCTGCCTTGTGCCTGGCACCCTTCTTAAACAACGGCGTAACATTAGTCGTTTTCCAATCTTCCGGCACTTCCCTGGAATCCAGCGACGTCTGGAAAATAACCACCAATGCATCCACTATAACCTCCGCGTGTGATAAAATATTGTGTGGATTTCTATTCACTAAAATATTGTGTTGTCTCGACGCCAACTATATACAACTGCTGACATATTTGAAATAAACGAGTTTTACTTCCATGTGTGAATTGTTTCCTTCCATCCGTTCCGAGATGGCACATCTCCACAATTTTGTAATGAAATGTGTTGGTGGTTTATTGTTTAAAAGTGGTTACGAATTAACCCCGAGTGCTTGAGATAGAACCTCAGTTGTGCGTTATACCCAATGTCCTGAGGAGTGCTTCAAATTGTAATGGTATTGTTTTCACATTAGGCAGTGCGGTGCTGGCGTTTCCGCTTCGGAATCAATGTAAACGAGATCCAACAAGCAGGAAATCACATTAAGTTACCTTTCAGCCCACGTGCTCAAGTGCTGTCTGGGGGTCCAAGGAATGATATTGGACTCCGAAACCCAGCTCCGACACGAAAGATATAAATAATTAATACGACTAAACCCAAACGTGGGAAGGTGAAATGCGGAACACTTCAATGATCAAATTGGGCTGTCAATTCCGCTTATTATCCAAAATTACAATTAGCATAACTACATCGACTTTAGCTTTCTTCATATTAGGAAGGTCATAACAAACGTTCCCACAGCCAAGGAAATATTCTTTCGATTTTTCACCCTATAAAAGTCATGTCTCTCCCTAATTAATATTACCTTCATAGAACATAGAACATAGAACATTACAGCACAAACAGGCCCTTCGGCCCTCGAGTTGCGCCGATCGCATCAACCCCACCAATCTATAGACCTATCTATAACCCCCAATCCCATTAAACCCCATATACTCATCCAGAAGTCTTTTAAAAGACCCCAGCGAGTTCGCCTCCACCACCGACGACGGCAGCCGATTCCAATCACTCACTACCATCTGAGTGAAACACTTACCCCTAACATCACCTCTGTACTTCCCTCCCCGCACCTTAAATCTGTGTCCTCTCGTAGCGACCATTTCAACCCGGGGAAATAGCCTCTGAGAGTCCACCCTATCTATTCCTCTCAACATTTTATAAACTTCTATCAGGTCGCCTCTCAACCTTCGCCTCTCCAGGGAAAAGAGTCCCAGCTCCCTCAACCTATCTTCATAAGGCATGCCTCCCAGTCCAGGCAACATCCTTGTAAATCTCCTCTGCACCCTTTCAATAGCTTCTACGCCTTTCCTATAGTGAGGCGACCAGAACTGCGCACAGTACTCCAAATGAGGCCTGACGAGGGTCCTGTAAAGTTGCAGCATTACCTCCCGACTCCTAAACTCAATCCCTCGATTAATGAAGGCCAGTACACCATACGCCTTCTTGACCACCTCCTCCACCTGCGAGGCCGATTTAAGAGTCCTGTGAACCCGGACCCCGAGATCCTTCTGCTCTTCAACGCTACTAAGACCCCTGCCCTTAATAGTGTACTCGTTCATCCCGTTGGTTCTGCCGAAATGGACTACTACACATTTATCCGCGTTGAAGTCCATCTGCCACTTCTCCGCCCATTCCTGCATCCTATCTATGTCCTGCTGCAACTTTTGACATCCTTCCAGACCATCCACAACACCGCCGACCTTCGTGTCATCAGCGAACTTGCTAACCCATCCCTCCACTTCCTCATCCAGGTCATTTATGAAAATGACAAACAACAAGGGTCCCAGAACAGATCCCTGGGGCACCCCACTGGTGACTGACCTCCATTCCGAAAAAGACCCATCCACAACCACTCTCTGCCTTCTGCAGGCAAGCCAGTTCTGGATCCACAAGGCCAAAGGCCCTTGGATCCCATGCCCTCTCACCTTCTCAAGAAGTCTTGCATGGGGGACCTTATCAAAAGCCTTGCTGAAGTCCGTGTACACTACGTCCACGGCACTTCCTTCGTCAATGTGTTCAGTCACATTATCGAAGAACTCAACTAGGCTCGTAAGGCACGACCTGCCCTTGACAAATCCATGCTGACTATTCCTGATCATGTCAAACCTCTCCAAATGGTCGTAAATCTTGTCCCTCAGAAGCCTCTCCATCAGCTTACCAACCACTGAGGTCAGACTCACCGGGCGGTAATTTCCCGGGCTATCTCTGTTCCCTTTCTTGAAAATAGGGACTACATCCGCAATCCTCCAATCTTCCGGAACCTCTCCCGTCTCCATTGACGACGCAAAGATCATCGCCAAGGGCTCTGCAATCACTTCCCTGGCCTCCCACAGTATCCTGGGGTACATCCCATCTGGTCCCGGCGACTTATCTACCTTGATAGAATTCAAAAGTTCTAACACATCCTCCTCTTTAATGTCCACGTACTCAATCTTTTCCACCTGCTGCAAGTCCATAGCAAGATCTCCCAAATCAGCTTCCACTGTGAATACTGATGCAAAGTACTCATTAAGCACCTCCGCCATTTCTTCTGGTTCTAGACAGACCTTTCCCCCTTCATCTTTTATAGGTCCTATCCTTTCCCTTCTCACCCTTTTACCTTTCACATACTTATAGAAGGCCTTGGGATTTTCTTTAATCTTACCCGCCAAGGTCTTCTCATGACCCCTTCTGGCTCTCCTAATTTCCCTTTTAACCTCCTTTCTACAGTCCTTATATTCTTCAAGATCCTTAACCTCTCCTAGTTCCCTGAACCTTTTGTATACCTTCCTTTTCCTCCTGACTAGGAGGACCTACCTTCAATAGACTATTGGTCAGAAACACGACACAAGCAGCAATTGGCACATCGCCATTTAAGCAGATGGGACAAGTAGTTGGTTGCGTGCAACATGACTTATGAAGATATAATCAAAGGGAGGCAGTAGGTCTGCCAGTAATGGAACTGATCTATAGAGGGAGGATTGAGAAGGAATGGATGAGTGGAGGATCTGTTCTGTGATGCTGCAGAGCGCCGGGTAAAGACATACAGTGGAACCTCAGGTAGCTCTCTTTCTGATCGTTAAACTGTGGGTTCAGCTCATTGTTAGCGGTTCATTTTATCTTCCTTTAGCCACGTGCCGATGAAGCAATGAAAGCCTGCATTCTCCAACTCCCCGAACAAAGGCTGAGTTTGAGACCTGCCAAAAAATGCCTCCTTTTCACATCACCGGCAAGTTTCAGTAGCTTCACTCGATTTTGACAAACGCGTTGGAGATCTCCAGGAACCCTTCCTTTAAAAACTGGCGATTGATTGGCCCAGATCCGTCTTTCTCGCAGGGCAAAGTGAAATCGTGTTTCCACAATAAACCATTTTATTACTCTAAACAGCTCGATCAGAACAATGTTCCTGCTTCTGCACTCACGAGAATAAAGGGACAACATTCACATTTGATGCCCATTTCAGAGTTCACAAAGCCTGAATTTAACTCTTCAATCGATACAGCTGACACTTCGAGGTTAATAAAATTGTGGGTGTTTCTCTGATTCGCATCGGTGAGAAGAATAGTAAAAATAGCGTCGATTTGGCCTGATCGGCAGCTCCAATGTTTAGTGAGGCTCCACCTCATCTTTTCTCGAAGCTGAAGTTCGTGAATTAGCTTCATAAACTGTGCTGGTGTAACAGGTCAGCAGACATGATTGGTCTCTGCCATCTATGAGAGTAAAATAGGAGATCACTAAGCAAGTATTTGTCATCTCCAGATGGAGATTAAGGCGCAGGATCATGTTACCACTGCAAACAGAAAAAAAAAGACAACCACGTGCTGTAATACCGTTTGTTGGAACTGTATCATATTTCCTAATGAACTGCTGGGATAATGAATCTACACAGTTTGCAGTTTACAGTTTCTATACAGTATCCATCTGCACAGTTTACAGATGGACACACAGCTATTAACAATACTGTTTCCCTAATTTTCAAGTAAGTTATCATAGTTTTCGCAACAGCATAACTGCCACAACGGTCAGTGAAACTATAATTCCAGCAAATCAAGACATCAGAGCAGCCAATCTACCATGTATCTTTGCGAAATACTACATAGAAAATGCGGTTGAAAATCCAAAACAAACAAAGGAATTCCTGTGTGAGAGAAATAATGTTAAGAAATTGCATGACTGCTGGAGGAAATGCAAAAATTCAGCCGTATAATGTTCGAGCCAGCCAGAAAAGGTCTCAGTGCACCATCACTCCCAGGGCCCGATACCTCAGTCGGTCAGATTTTTATTCTGAGGTTCCAGTGTTCCAGTCGCTGTGGGAGCTTTGGTTTCAAATCTCCATTCTCAATCGAGTCACATTGTTTCAGAGTGCCGAGTGAATCCGTTGGTCATTTAATGTCTGTTCTGGACATTCGAACGCAGATGAAATCCAATTCAATTTTGTACGGTTTGGTTCTCAGCCTTGTATGCTATGACGTTGCAAATGTTCTTCGTCATGAATAATGCTAACCCAGAACCCTCAGGCAATTCATGCTGGTCGCCGTAAGATTGATAAAAGAAAATTTTGCACATTCTGATTTCCTTCCAACTGTAACTTTATATTTCGTTCCCGGTGGTTGAAGAAATATTGATTGTCATTCTGAGATTTTGAATTTCAGCCACACCCATTGAGGATGGCTACTTTAAGGTTGTTTTTATGCTGGCCTAACAAAACTATTTAATATCACGCAATTGATTCCATAGTATGTAAAATCCCTTTCTTCGGTGATATTTGCAGTTTGACACTTTGAAGGCTTTGCCATGCTTTGTAAAAACGTTGCTTTTAAGAATTCATGGATAGCTTTTTAATTCACAAATGTTATTGTCCTAGGCAATGAATCCTCCATCACTGCCCAAAGTTCCAACTTGAAAAGACACACTGTATCTTCACTTTGAACGATATCAAACATTCCTTCACTGTTGTTGGTTTCAATTGCGGGAATATCTTTCCCAAAAGTACTATAAGAGCAGATACACCACATGAATTGCAGTGATGGAAAACATGTTTTTGAAATGAGATTTTTATAGTTTGCTGTTTTACCCACGGACTCAGATTCGTTACTGATTCCTAAAGACTTGGTAACTAAATCATTAGGAAGTTGTGGTCCAGTTTTTTCTTTCTGCTGGTGATCTTCCCTTCGTTGCAATTCTCGTTCCCTGCAATACGGACAGACATGATGAACGGAGATGCTCATTTCCCACTTTCTGCATTTAGAAGGGTTTGCAAAGGAGCCACAGTCCTTGATTATTCTCTACTGGTTTGTATTAATTAAATGCAGTTATTGAATGTATCATTGGTTTGCTTTCAATCAGGTAGTTGTCTCAAATTTTGGAATAAATTAGGGTCCTTTTATTAGGTTAGAGTGGTGTTTCCAGGACAACCGCACAAATAAGAACTTCTATGTGTTACTGTTTGACACGTACTCTCTAAGTCGTTCTATTCTCATATCCCCCACCCGCACCTCCGCCCTTCACTCCACGTTCCTGCAGCATCACTTTCTCACCGCGAACCTCACAGGAATAATGGCCAAGATGAAACAACGATTAAAAGTGAATGCTGAGAGTTGGTTTTCTTCAGAAAGATTTGGGTTTCGTGGCGATAATTCGTCAAGCAAGTTTTGGCGAGGCAATGATGTTTGAGTGAGAGAGCTGGATAATTGAGAGGAAGCCAGTGACTGTCTCCAAACCCAGTGGGGAATACTTGTGTGATGGAAATAATCTGAAGATATTGGATGACAGCTGGAAGGATTGCAAAACTTCAGTCATGCAATGTTCAGATCGGCCAGTATAGGGCGCTGCGCACCCTCACTGCCAGAGCCCGGATAGCTCAGTCGGTAGAGCATCAGACTTTTAATCTGAGGGTCCAGGGTTCAAGTCCCTGTTCGGGCGATGCTTTTAAATGTCTATTATCAATCGAGTCACAATCTTTCATGTGTCAAGTAAGTCACTTTGCGTTTCCTCCAGACATTGAAACGCGAATGCAATTTCAATTTCGCCAGCATTGTCTGTTATGGTGTCTCAAGTGCTCTTCATCATAAGTAATGCTATTCCAGAACCAACAAGGAATTCATAATGATTGTTTTACGATTGATGAACCAAAGCTTTGCTATGTTTTGATTAGTTTTGAAATGTAACGTACTTCTCCGATTTACTTGTTTGAATTTATATTGAATGTCATCACGAGATGTCGAATTTCATCCAGGCACATCGGCGCTGTCTATTTTCAGATGGTCGTTATTCTGTCCAGACAAAACTCCTTAAGATGATGCAATTGGTTCCATGGTACTTAAAATTCAAATACATTTCATTCAGGGGGAATAGCATGTTGGAACTTGAAAGCAGACCATGCTTTGTAAAAACTTTGTTTTCAAGAATAGATTGAGAGCTATTGTCATTGACAAATTTGTATTTTCAAAGGGAATTGTATCCTGTATCAGTGCCTAAAGTTTCAAAACGAAGATGCTTTCTCTATCTTCACTTTGAACGACATCACCCATCCCCTCACTGCAGATGACTTCAAGTGCGTGAACTTCATTCTCAAAAATACTTTAGAAGCAGCGACAACATATGCTCTGCTGCGATGTTAGAAAATGTCTTCTGAGGGAGATTATTATGGATAGCTGGTTTGACCATGGACTTGGTGTCATTGCTGCCTCCCCCACGTGTAGGGAACTAAATCATCAGGAAGTTGTGATTCCAGAACTGATGCTCGAAATTGATTCTTGATTGCAATGCTCGTTCCTCGCAACATGGGCAAACAAGCTGAATTCACGTTGTGAACGTTATTCATTTCCACCATCATTTCCAGCTGTGTACATATAGAAGGGTTTGCAAAGCCTCCAATGACGTTGCATATTATCCACTGATGTGTGTTGATTAGGTTCAGTTATCTCAAAATATCATTGGTTTGCTTTCAATGGGACTGTTATCTACATTTTGGGAATAATTGATAGCCTTTCATTGGGTTAGAGTGTTGTTATAGAGACAAATGCATAAATAAGGATTTCTACAGACAAATATTTGCAAATATTGCCCTTAATCAGTTGAACACCAGACCCCATTCCCACTCCCATACGCCAACGCCCATCCCCCACTCCAGACCCTGCAACATTACCATGTCACCGCGACTCTCACAGGCAATAATGGTCTTGCCTTCTCCCTCCAATGTCCGGATAGCTCGGTCGAGCATTAGGCTTTTAATTTGAGGGGCCCAGGTTCAAGCCCCTGTTCCAGTGATACTTTTAAACCTCCAATCTCAATCGAATCACGCTATTTCATGGGCCAGGTAAACCACTGGTCACTTTGTGTCTATTCCGGTCATGCAAACGTGGATGTATTCTAATCCAATTTTGCCCCACTTGGTGCTCAACCTTGCATGCCATGGGGTTTCAAGTGTTTTATGTGATGAATAATGCTAATTCAGAACCCACAAGGAATTCATGCCCATCGCGGTGACATTGATAGACGAAAGCATTGCAATATTCTGATTTGCTTTCAAGTGTAACTTACTTCTCCGTTCCAGCTGTTTGAAGGCATATTGAAGGTGATTATGAGGTTTTGAATTTCATCAAAAGCCATTGAGGGTAGTTAATTTAAGATAGTCTTAATTCTAACAAAACAAAACTAATTAAGATCACGCAATTGGTTCTATGGTACTTAAAATTCAAATACATTTCATTCAGTGATATTTACACAATTCATGTTGAAACTTTGCAGGCATGCAATGCTTTGTAAAAGCTTTGGTTTCAAGAATCAAAGAACAAAGAAAAGAACGAAGAAAATTACAGCGCAGAAACAGTCCCTTCGAGCCTGCACTGACCATGCTGCCCGACTGAATTAAAAACCCCATATCCTTCCAGGGACCGTCTCGCTCTATTCCCATCCTATTCATGTATTTGTCAAGAAACCCCTTAAAACTCACTATCGTATCCGCTTCCATTCCTTCTCCCAGCACCGACTACCATCTGTGTAAAAACTCTTGCCTCGTATATCTCCTTTAAATCTTGCTCTCGCCATCTTAAACAGATGTCCCCCTAGTAATCGACTCTGCTACCCTGGGAAAACTTTCTGGCTATACTTTTTTTTGCTGAGTTTGAGGGGCGACTTGATCGAATCGATTGAGAGCTATTTTCATTGAAAGATTGTATTGTCGGGGCAATTGAATTGTCCATCGCTGTCCAAAGTTTCAAAAAGAAGGACTCTGTCTCGTTTTGAACGATATCACCCATACCCTCACGTTGTTGGCTCTAAGGCTGGTAGAAAGAGGTAACCCTGGATAACTCGGCACATTGAGGCTCTGCTGAAGAAGAAGAACGAGGCAGCTTGGTCGAGTGAGCCCCTGAAGACTATAGTGGGTGTAGGAAAGGATAGGAGAGAAATCGAGAGTACAAAAATGGGACATAAGGTTTTTTGGCAGATAAAGCAAAGGGCAATCCAAAGAGCTTCTACAAATACATAAAGACCAAAAGAAAAAAGAGGGGCTGTTAAGAGTAGGGCCTCTTAAGGAGCAGCAAAGTCATTTATGTGCGGATTCACAAGAGATAGATGGAAACCTAAGTGAATATTTCACATCAGTATCTACTGTTGAGAAGCATGGATGCGAGGGAAATTGGGGAAATAAATAGTGAGGCCTTGAGAAGTATACATGTTACAAAGAACAATTATTAAATGCAGTTATTGAATGTATCATTGGTTTGCTTTCAATCAGGTAGCTGTCTCAAATTTTGGAATAAATTAGGGTCCGTTTATTCGGTTAGAGTGGTGTTTCCAGGACAACCGCACAAATAAGAACTTCTATGTGTTACTGTTTGAAACGTATCTCTCTGAGTCACTCTATTCCTGTACGCCCGCCCGCACCCCCACCCTTCACTCCATGTACCTGCAGCATCAGTATCTTACCGCGACCCTCACAGGAATAATGGCCAAGACGAAAGAATGTTTAAAAATGAATGCTAGGAGTTGGCTTTCTTCAGAAGGATTCGGGGTTTGTGACAATAATTCGTCAAACAAGTTTTGGCGTGGCTGGCATTGATGTTTGAGTGAGGGAGCTGTATAATTGAGAGGAAGGCAGTGACCGTCTCAAACCCAATGGCGAATACTTGTGTGATAGAAACAATCTGAAGATATTAGATGATAGCTGGAAGGAATGCAAAACTTCAGCCATGTGATGTTCAGACCGGCCAGTATAGGGCGCTCCGCAATTTCACCATCGCAGCCCGGATAGCTCAGTCGGTAGAGCCCAGCGTCCAAGCCCCTGTTCAGCCGATGCTATTAAACCTCCATTCTCAATCGAGTCACACTCTTTCAGGTGTCAACTGAGCCACCGGTCACTTTGCGTTTGCTCCAGACATTCAAACGCGGATGTATTTCGATTCAATTTTGCACCAGATGGTTCTCAGCCTTGTCTGCTATGACGTTTCAAGTGCTCTCCATCATAGGTAATGCTATTCCCGAATCCCCACAAGGAATTTATGATGATTATTTTAAGATTAATGATCGAACTCCACTCTAAGCGAGGGAAAGACATTCAAATAAGCTCGGTAGTATTTACTTTCAATTAAATGAAAGTAACTTTCAGTTAAAGTTAATTTTCATTTAATGTTAAAGTGCGTTTTGAGAGTTAAAGTAAAACCGCATGCACTGATGGAGTCCGGATCCTTCCATTCCAATCCTACCTCCTGTGTTCATCGAGTTGCACCTTAAATGCCGCTATCATATCTCCCACCGCATTCCCGAGCAGTGTGTTCCAGCTATTCACCATCCCCTGTATAAAAAAGGTCTTGCATATCTCCTCTAACAATTTTTCCTTTGCAACTCAAATCTATGCGAATGGAATGTTGGCCTTTATAATGAGGGGGGATCGAGTAAAAATGCAGGGCTGTCTTGCTGCAACTGTACAGGGCACTGGTGAGGCCGCAGCTGGAGTACTGTGTGCAGTTTTGGTCGCCGCACTTGCGTAAGGATATTTTGGCCTTGGAGGGAGTGCAAAGGAGGTTCACTTGGCTGATACCGGAGATGAGGGGGTTGGACTATGAAGAGAGACTAAATAGACTGGGTCTGCACTCGTTGGGGTTCAGAAGGATGAGGGGGGATCTTATAGAGACATGTAAGATAATGAAAGGGATGGATAGGGTAGACGTAGAGAGATTCTTCCCGCTCAGAAGAGATAGCAGGACTCGAGGGCAAAGCCTCACGATAGGGCTGGGGGTGGTGGGTGGAGCTTAGAACGGAGTTGAGGAGGAACCTCTTCACTCAAAGGGTGGTGAATCTCTGGAATTCTCTGCCTATTGAAGTGGTGGAGGCTACCTTGGTAAATATATTTATGTCACGGGAAGATCGGTTTTTGACAGACAAGGGAATTAAGGGTTATGGGGAGAAAGTGGGAAAGTGAAACTGATCTACTTCAGTTCAGCCATGATCTTATTGAATGGCGGGCAGGCTCGAAGGGCTAGATGGCCTACTCCTGCTCCTATTTCTTATGTTCTTATGTTGCCTAGTACTTCACTTTTCTACCCGAGGAAACAGCATTTGACTATCAACTCTGTCCATAGAACATAGAACATAGAACATAGAACATTACAGCGCAGAACAGGCCCTTCGGCCCACGATGTTGCGCCGACCAGTTACAAAACAATGACCCACTAGCCTAAACCAATCCCTTTTCATCCATAAACCTATCCACAGATCTTTTAAACGCCCCCAAACTAGGTGCATTTACAACTGCAGCTGGCAGGGCATTCCAGTCCCCCACCACCCTCTGGGTAAAGAACCTACCCCTGACATCTGTCCTATAACTACCCCCCCTTAATTTAAAATCGTGCCCCCTCGTGTTAGCTTTCTCCATCCTAGGAAAAAGGCTATCACTATCTACCCTGTCTAAACCTCTAATCATCTTATATGTCTCAATGAGATCCCCTCTTAGCCGCCTTCTTTCCAGCGAAAACAACCCCAAATCTCTCAATCTCTCCTCATAGGATCTCCCCTCCATACCAGGCAACATCCTGGTAAACCTCCTCTGCACCCTCTCCAAAGCCTCTACATCCTTCCTGTAATGTGGGGACCAGAACTGCACACAAAACTCCAAGTGCGGCCGCACCAGAGATGTGTACAGTTGCATCATGACGCTGCGACTCCTGAATTCAATCCCCCTACCAATAAACGCCAAAACTCCGTATGCCTTCTTAACAACTTTATCTACTTGATTCCCAACTTTCAGGGATCTATGTACACATACACCTAGATCCCTCTGCTCCTCCACACTATTCAAAGTCCTCCCGTTAGCCCTATACTCAACACATCTGTTATTCCTACCGAAATGAATTACCTCACACTTCTCCACATTAAACTCCATTCGCCACCTCTCAGCCCAGCTCTGCAACCTTTCTAAGTCATCCTGCAAACTATGACACCCTTCCTCACAATCAACCACACCTCCGACTTTGGTGTCATCAGCAAACTTACTAATCCACCCAACTATACCCTCATCCAGATCATTAATAAAAATTACAAACAGCAGTGGCCCCAAAACAGATCCCTGAGGCACACCACTTGTAACCGAACTCCATGACGAATATTTCCCATCAACCACCACTCTCTGTCTCCTATCTGCTAGCCAATTCCTGATCCAATTACCTAGATCACCCCCAATCCCATACATCTGCATTTTCTGCAGAAGCCTACCATGGTGAACCTTATCAAACGCCTTGCTAAAATCCATATACACCACATCAACAGCCTTACCCCTATCCACCTCTTTGGTCACTTTCTCAAAGAACTCGATAAGGTTAGTAAGGCACGACCTACCCGCTACAAAACCATGCTGACTGTCTCTAATCAACTCATTACTTTCCAAATAACTATAAATCCTGTCTCTAATAATCCTTTCCAAAACCTTACCCACCACAGAAGTAAGACTTCACGTCCATGCCACTCATAATTTGTAAATCAGGTCATCTCTCACACTCAGGTCAAAAGCATTAGCCTTTTAACCTGAGTGGCCAGGGTTCAATTCCCTGTTTGGGCGTTGACTTTCTTCCACCCCAAACACAACTGTTTGACGTGTTTTTTTTTTAAATAGATTAACCGATGTATTTCTTTCAAAATATTAAAGTATTGAATTTATATCAATGTGTTATATATGTCCAGCGAGCCCTCTGTGAAAAAGAAATTAATCCTCACTTTTCTCTTCATAAGACCCAGGAAGGCAGAACGAGATCGCTGTCCACCCAGTCTCGCTGTGGATCAGTGCGAAAAATGTGTTCAGGGAAATCGGAAATACAATTGATTCTTCCAAACAGGCAGTCTTACAAAGCGCAATGGCAACATTTGAAAAACACCTCAGCTCAAGATTCACTATAACCCAAACAGCCAATTAATCGGAAAATGCGAACAGGAAAATCGGCCGCCACCAGTTCATGTAATGTTGGAGAGCAGCCAATGAAGTTCCCTGTATCACGGTTTGGGTAGAAGTTGCATAACTCAGTCGGTAAATTTTTCATCTGAGGATACAGGATTCAACTCCCTATTCGGGCGCTGCTTTTCAACTTAAACAAAAACTCTATTCGTGTCGCTGCACAGAAGTCATCCTTTTCTCTCTCAGAAATGCTAACTCCCGCCCTTTATTGATCTACGAGTTATTTTGACCTAGTTTCGTAAGTTATCTTTCAAGATTATCTAATTTCTTATCACTATGCACACCGCAAAGTTCTTTCAAATTCCTGCCATCTCCTTAAATCTCAATGTCACTTCTTTTTAATGACACAAGTCTTCAACCCTCATTTGATTGTTACATTTCATATACAGTTTGAACTTTGCAGTCTAACCCTTAATAAACTAATGTTTCAAAATAAAGTTGTTGTTTCAAAGCGTTTATTTGACAAGTGGATACTCCCTCTACTGGCAGAGTATTACAATTGTAACTCATTGATCAGAGATTTATGATCTGCTGCCAAGGCTCTTTTTCCAAAGGAGATGAGGAAGTAGCCATCATGTCCAGAGCGTCTTCTTAATCAACATTAGCAAGGCAGATGATCACGTCATTGGAGGAGCTTTTCCGATGAAAATTGGATTCCATGGTAACTTCATACCAGAAGTGAAAAGGCAACATTGGGGCCTATGGTGAAAAGGGATATAAAAAGAGGTGTGTCTCTTACACAGACTTAGAGCATAAGTTCAAGCTTCTTTTTAGACAAACCCATTAATAAGGCACAAATTGTTGTTTGAGCGATTCAGATGCTGGATGTTAAAGAGTTCCGTCTTCATACTGAACGCGTCTTCCATTCAATAGCCTGATGCGGAATATTTGTTTTTAAGTAGATGGCCACAGCCTTACCAAAATATAAGAGGCATGTTTCAAAGTTAATTTGCCAAAGAAAGGGTGAAGACCACAGAGAGTTCTGTCGTTAACCGGGGAAATATCGATTACGTTCGCCAAGAAGCTTAACCATCTCCTCCATCTTTCAAGTGGAACAGGGTTTACTTGTACTTTACACATTATTTATGCTGTGTTCGCGGTGGCTGTTCCATTCCTCAGGGAAGCATCTTTTATTAAATTAAGTGTTCTTTGGAACTCTATTGTATAGTTTGAGGCCCCGACCTTTTCTTTGTTCACCTATCACTTTAACTCTCTAATGCATCATAACGAGGCTAGCATTACATATTTGGCTTTCTGAGGTTCTATGAAAGAGGAAGTGCAGATTTCTTAAAATGTAAATGCAGCTATTCTGTGAAAGTGTACCAAACTGCCTTAATTCCCCCTCCCATCCTTACCCAACTGTCAATTTCTGTCTAAGAGATCCTGTCATTCCCCATATATGCCTTTCCTTAACAGTGGGATCGTATTTTCAATATTTGCAGCTGTTCATTAAAAAAAAGTCCTCAGGATCGTTATCAGTGGGATTGTATTTTCAGTATTTGCAGCTGATAATTTTTAAAAAAGTCCTAAGCCATCAGTTCCTGGGAGTTCACACGCTTTTAGTGCCAATCATTTCTCCAATAGTTTTTCAATGCTCAGACCAGTTGTTCTTTACGTACATTATATCTCCAAAATACAGACATGTTCGGAAAATCCCATCATGGGTTAATTACAGGTAAATTGGGTTCAACGAAACGCCTTGAACTTTTGATAGAAAAATTCTACCTGGATATAAATGTATGCAAGCAATTTACTTATCTCCAATTCCAAAAGTCATCGGGATCGTTGGAAAATGTATGATTGGAAACTGGAGGGAAAACATACCTCGTTCGGAAGAACCTATTAGTTTGCAGAAAGACATTGGGAGTGAAAATGTCGGGATAATGGGGCACACTCAAACTGGCAGTTTTAACACAACGATATGCAGAACTCTGACCTAACGATTTGTACTGGGCCCACTTTTCTCAATGGATGTGAAGCGAATACAGAGAGAGCCTCAGTCTAAAATCATGCATTAAACCACTTTGGTGGCCCAGTAGAAAATGTCGATGGGAGCATAAAATTGCAAAAAGCCACTGCAGGTTTAAGTCAGTGCACAAAATAGTGGCACATGGCGTTCAGGAGAGGAAAGTCTGTAGCTATCCATTTCAGACCGAAGGACGTTCAGAGGAGATGGACAGTGATCTACTGGAGAGCAACCGAGTAATAAAGATAGTCGTGCAGAAACAAAATACACAAATTCTATTGCAAACGTGATGTGCTTTTTATTTCAAGAGTTGAGGGATAAAAAGGAGGGAAATTTCTTGTCAGAAATGTTCGATGTATTGTCAACCTGTAGGACATCACACTGGGCGTCATTGGAGATGCTAAGAGATAGGGACAATTCTGGTTTGCCACACTGCAGAAGACAGATGCTGCAGCACACAGTCATGTACCAATTGAACTCTTCGTTCAGCAACAACCTTTTGGTCCTGGTGCAGGAAACTCTGAACAACGAACAAAGAACAAAGAAAATTACAGCACAGGAACAGGCTCTTCGGCCCTCCAAGCCTGCACCAACCATGCTGCCGACATAACTAAAAACCGCCTACCCTTCCAAGACCATATCCCTCTTTTCCCATCCTAATCATATATTTGTCAAGATGCCGCTCAAAAGCCACTATCATTTCGGCTTCCACTGCCCCAGCAGTGAGTTCCAGGCACCCAACACACTCTGTGTAAAAGATCTGCCTTATATATCTATTTTAAAGCTATGCCCCCTGGTTATTGATATTTACATCCTGGGAAAAATCTACTGACCATCCAATCTGTCCATGCCTCTCATAATACTGTAGACTTCCATTCGGTCGTTCTGCAACCTCCGTCGTTCCAATGAAAACAAACTAAGTTTCTCCAACCCCTCCTCGTAGCTAATGCCTCCATAACAGGGAACATGCCTAAACACTTTCTGTACCTATTCGACAGCCTCCACATTTTTCTGGAATTGTGGCGACAGGAATTTAACACTATATTCCGAGTGAAGCCTAACTAAGGTTATATAAAGCTGCAACACGACTCGTTAATGTTTAAACACAATGCCCTGGCCAATGAAGGCAAGCATGCTCTATGCCTACTTGACTACATTCACCACCTGCGACGCCTCTTTCAGGGACTTGTGTACTTATATACACAGATTCCTTTGCTTTCAATACTCCGAAGGGTTCTGCCATTATCTGTATTAGACCTTCCAAAATGCGTACCTCACATTTGTCTGGATTAAACACCTTCTGCCATCACCCTGCCCAAATCTCTAACCACCTATAACCTGCCATATCCTTAGATGGTTCTTATCGCTATCTGCAAATCCTCAAAGGTTTGTATTGTCCACAAACTTACTAATCAAACCAGTTCCATTTTTCTCCAAATCCACTGCTACTCTGCCTCCTCTTACTGAACCAGTTTTGTATCCACTTTCCCAGCTCACCTCTGATCCCATGCAACTTCACCTTTTGCACCAGTTTGCAATACCTTCTCAAATGCCTTACTGACGTCCATGTGGACAACATCCACTCTCCTACTCTGGTCAGTCATCTTCGTCAGTTCCTCAAAAAACCTCATCAATTTCGTGAGACACCACCTCTCTTTCACAAAACCATGTTGCTGCACACTAATATGTTCGCTTAATTCCAAGTGAGATTAAATCCTGTCTCGCATAATTCTCTCCAATAATTTCCCTTCCACTGATGTAACACTCACCAGCTTGTAATTACCTGCATTATTACAAAGATTTCTCTCAAGGCCCCAGCAATTTCCTCCTTTGCCTCGCTCAGTATTCTGTGGTATATCCCATCAGACCCTGGGGATTTGTCTTCCTTAATGTTTCTCAAAAACCCCAGTACCTTCTCCTTTTTGATAGAAGAGCCTCCCGGCACATCAAACTACACAGTCCCCTCTAACTATTGCTCTAATGTTCTTTGTCCATCCCTGCTTAACAGCAGTGCCAGCCATGGTGCCACTGCTCTGGCTGTTGGTCCTGCGAACCTCTCATACGACATCACCCCATCAGTTTCTAAATGGTGTACGTGTTAGAAACGGGGATGACCACAGGGGATCCCTGTACTAACTGGTTTCCCCTTTAGCGGACGCCCATCTATCTTCCTGAATCTTAGGCGTGACCACGTCTTTAAAGCCGTTATCTTTGATGCTTTCCGCCACCTTCATGCTCCTAAGTGCATCCGACTGTTGCTCCAATGGATTAACCACGCATGATATAGGAAGGCTAAGGGAAGGGGACATTAAGCAGAGATTCATGGAGTTGGGGTGGAAGCTAAAGGCCAAGTCAGACAGAGTGGTTATCTCTGGACTCTTGCCTGTGCCACGGGATAGTTTAGAGAGGAATAGAGAGAGGGAAAGCTTGAACTCGTGGCTGAGGGGATGGTGCAGGAGGGAGGGGTTCCAGTACTTGAGCAATTGGGGCTCGTTCTGGGGAAGGTGGGACCTCTATAAGAGGAATGGAATTCACCTGAACCAAAGGGGAACAAATATCCTGGGAGGTAAATTTGTTAAGGTTATGCGGAGTGGTTTAAACTGATTCAGAGGGGGGGGTGGGATCCTGAGTAGAGGGGGTGAAAGTGAGGGGGGCATAGATGGGGACTGCAATCCACGGCATTGCGGGGGAGGGGCGGAACAGGGTTTGGAATGTGGTTTGAAATGTGTATACTTTAATGCGAGGAGTATTCGCAATAAGGTGGATGAACTTGCAGCGTGTACCAGTACCTGGGACTTCGATGTTGTGGCCATTTCAGAGACTTGGATAGAGCAGGGTCAGGAATGGATGTTGCAGGTCCAGGGGTACAAATGCTTTAATCGGAGTAGACAAGGAGGTAGAAGGGGGGGGGGGGTGGGGTAGCATTATTGGTCAAGGACTGTATCTCAGTGTCAGAGAGGAACTTTGATGAGGACTTGTCTGTTGAGGTAGTATGGGCGGAGATTAGAAACAGGAGAGGAGAGGTCACCCTGTTGGGAGTCTTTTATAGACCTCCAAAAAGTTCTAGAGAGGTTGAGGAAAGGATTGCGGAGACGACCCTTGTTAGGAATGAAAGTAACTGGGTAATTGTTATGGGGGACTTTAACTTTACTCATGTTGATTGGAATTGCTATAGCTCTGGCTCGTTAGAGGGGTCAGTTTCTGTTCAAAGTGTGCAGGAAGGTTTTTTGACTCAGTATGTAGATAGGCCGACTAGAGGTGAGGCTATATTGGATTTGGTGCTCGGTAATGAGCCAGACCAGGTGCTAGACTTGGAAGTTGGTGTGCATTTTGGGGATAGTGACCACAATTCGATTACGTTCACATTAGTGATGGAAAGGGATAGGCATGAACCTCGAGTCAGTAGTTTCAGCTGGGGGAAGGGTAACTATGAGGCTATTAGGAGAGAATTAGGAAGCATTGGTTGGAATGGGAGATTACAGGGACTGGGAACATCCGAGATGTGGAGATTTTTCAAGGAGCAGCTATTGCGGGTCTGTGATAAGTATATCCCTGTCAGGCAAGGAGGATTTGGTAGGCCCAGGGAACCGTGGTGTACCAAAAAAGTTGATTCGTTGGTTAGGAAGAAAACGGAGGCTTATGTTCGGATGAGGCTTGAGGGCTCAGGTAGTGCATTAGAAAGTTTTAGATTGGCTAGGAGGGAGTTGAAGAGGAAGTTAAGAAGGGCTAAAAGAGGACATGAGATGACTTTGGCTGATAGGATTAAGGTGAACCCTAAGGCGTTTTACAGGTATGTCAAGAACAGAAGGTTGATTAGGACAAGATTAGGGCCAGTTACAGACAGTAGAGGGAAGTTGTGTGTGGAACCGGAGGAGATTGGAGAGGTGTTGAACCAATATTTCTCTTCGGTGTTCACGCAAGGGGACATGAATGTAGCTGAGGAGGACACTGAGGTGCAGGGGTGTAAAATAGATAGTATTGCAGTTGATACGGGGGATGTGCTGGATATTTTAGAGGGCTTGAAAATAGATAAGTCCCCTGGTCCGGATGGGATTTACCCTAGGATTCTTTGGGAGGCAAGAGGGGTGATTGCGGAGCCTCTGGCTCTGATCTTCAGGTCGTCGTTAGTCTCTGGTATAGTACCAGAAGAATGGAGGACAGCAAATGTTGTCCCATTGTTTAAGAAGGGGAGAAGGGACTTCCCTGGGAATTATACACCGGTGAGTCTTACTTCTGTGGTGGGTAAGGTTTTGGAAAGGATTATTAGAGACAGGATTTATAGTTATTTGGAAAGTAATGAGTTGATTAGAGACAGTCAGCATGGTTTTGTAGCGGGTAGGTCGTGCCTTACTAAACTTATCGAGTTCTTTGAGAAAGTGACCAAAGAGGTGGATAGGGGTAAGGCAGTTGATGTGGTGTATATGGATTTTAGCAAGGCGTTTGATAAGGTTCACCATGGTAGGCTTCTGCAGAACATGCAGATGTATGGGATTGGGGGTGATCTAGGTAATTGGATCAGGAATTGGCTAGCAGATAGGAGACAGAGAGTGGTGGTTGATGGTAAATATTCGTCATGGAGTTCGGTTACAAGTGGTGTGCCTCAGGGATCTGTTTTGGGGCCACTACTGTTTGTAATTTTTATTAATGATCTGGATGAGGGTATAGTTGGGTGGATTAGTAAGTTTGCTGATGACACCAAAGTCGGAGGAGTGGTAGATTGTGTGGAAGGGTGTCATAGTTTGCAGGATGACTTAGAAAGGTTGCAGAGCTGGGCTGAGAGGTGGCGGATGGAGTTTAATGTGGAGAAGTGTGAGGTAATTCATTTCGGTAGGAATAACAGATGTGTTGAGTTTAGGGCTAACGGGAGGACTTTGAATAGTGTGGAGGAGCAGAGGGATCTAGGTGTATGTGCACATAGATCCCTGAAAGTTGGGAATCAAGTAGATAAGGTTGTTAAGAAGGCATACGGTGTCTTGGCGTTTATTGGTAGGGGGATTGAATTTAGGAGTCGCAGCGTCATGATGCAACTGTACACAACTCTGGTGCGGCCACACTTGGAGTTTTGTGTGCAGTTCTGGTCCCCACATTACAGGAAGGATGTAGAGGCTTTGGAGAGGGTGCAGAGGAGGTTTACCAGGATGTTGCCTGGTATGGAGGGGAGATCCTATGAGGAGAGACTGAGAGATTTGGGGTTGTTTTCGCTGGAAAGAAGGCGGCTAAGAGGGGATCTCATTGAAACATATAAGATGATTAGAGGTTTAGACAGGGTAGATAGTGATAGCCTTTTTCCTAGGATGGAGAAAGCTAGCACGAGGGGGCACGACTTTAAATTAAGGGGGGTAGTTATAGGACAGATGTCAGGGGTAGGTTCTTTACCCAGAGGGTGGTGAGGGACTGGAATGCCCTGCCAGCTGCAGTTGTAAATGCACCTAGTTTGGGGGCGTTTAAGTGATCTATGGATAGGTTTATGGATGAAAAGGGATTGGTTTAGGCTAGTGGGTCATTGTTTTGTAACTGGTCGGCGCAACATCGTGGGCCGAAGGGCCTGTTCTGCGCTGTAATGTTCTATGTTCTATGTTCTATGTCTGCAAGAATTTGCAATTGGTGGCACTCCCTGCACACATAGTTGTCCGAGGTGCTGAAAGGGGCTCTGATCCGCCGCATCTCACAAATGCAGCATTAAAGCCCCACTGACCAACATTTCGAGCACCAATTAAATTATTTATGAAAAATTATAAAACTCTCACCTTCACGTTTACCTTCTCACGATGTTTTTTTTTGGTCTGAGAAGGAGGAAGGAGGAAAAGACTAATGCAGTGTCTGGTGTTTACCGCTGCTTGACACCAAGTCTTCCACTTCCCACTTTTTAGTGGATGGTACTGGTCCGACTTCTCCAAAAATGCACCAGTCCCTCAGCCACCGCTACTCTGCAAGTTGGATAAGGTACTCCCTATATTCTACATCCTTCCATACTTGATAAAAATGGATGCAGGAGTTGCAGCATTTTGGTTGTGTACGGGTTGTGACTCTGTTTATGCATAATACGTCTCTGCACCTCATCGTTTATGACTGCCCGACTGTGCAATCTCGTAAAAAACTTGTCAGGGGTCTAATCCAACAATTAGTTTGCACAATGCAAAGAATTCATTTGTGTGAACATTGGCGCCTGTCACTTTTCGAAAGTCCATTTCGATGAGAACAACATTGATCTGATGCAACGGCATTGTGATCAATAACTTTTGATTACCAGGGGGCTATTGACTAATGGTACTATCGGGATACAGTTCATCCAGAAAGTCAGCTAATGATCTGCAGAGCAGGGTTCAAATCCCGTCAGGGCAGCAAGTGAAATTTGAATTCAATAAAGAAAAAATGTGGAATTAAGAATCTATTGATGTCCACGAAACTATTGCCAGTTGTCGGCTCACTCATGTTCTTTGTGAAAGGAAATCCACCGTCCTTGCTTGCTCTGACCGACATATGATTCGAGAGACACAGCAATGTGTTTGACTCACAATTGCCTCGGGCAACTCGGAATGGGCAATAAATGCTGGCCACCCAGCAACGCCTACATCCCATCAATGAATAATAAAACAAAAAAACGCTCAAATTGTGATGGACAGAGAGGGAGCAATCTCGGGCCTCATTTGGAGAAAGAGATTACTGTCGTGAAGGTGGGAAATTAAGGATCAATTGAGAAAGCAGCATAGCGAGAGATAATGAGATATAGAACAAAAACAGTGTGAGATCAAATATAAAGCGAAAGAGAAACGGGAACAGCAAGGGAGCACTCAAAAGTTCGGAGGAACTGTAGTAAAAAGATGCAACATGGGGGTGGTCAAATTTCAATAAAGCGAGAAACATAATAGAAAAAAGGGCAAGAAAAAGGATAGAATTGCAAATTGGCAACTCTAAAATACTTATGAAAAGTAGTTACAAGATAGACAAACGGTGCGAATGAAAGACATAATTACTTTGCCCTGATTCTGAACACCACTTTTCAAAGCTGATGACGGCGACTGATTCAGAATGCAACTTTTCTCAAGTTAGAAGGAACAAGTATAACCCTGCACTCTACGGATTCAATTAAAAAGAATTATTTCCAAAATTTTAAGGAAGAACCTGTCCCAATACGGCTTCAGACAGAGAGAGGAGGCGTATAGATTGAAAGGAGATGTAAGCCCTGTGCCTACATCGCCAGACCACCCAATCTTTGGTATTTGCAAAACAAATCATAGAACATAGAACATTACAGCGCAGTACAGGCTCTTTGGCCCTCGATGTTGCGCCGACCAGTGGAACCAATCCAATGACCCTCGCACCTAACCTATTCCAATATTATCCATATGTCTATCCAATGACAGTTTGAATGCCCTTAAAGTTGACGAGTCCACAAACGCTGCAGGCAGAGCGGTTCATGCCCTTACTATGCTCTGAGCAAAGAACCTACCTCTGACATCCGTCCTGTACTTATCACCCCTCAATATAAAACTATGTCCCCTCGTGTTAGCCATTCCCATCCAAGGAAAAAGGCTCTCACTGTCCACCCTATCTAATCCTCTGAACATCTTGTATGCCTCAATTAAGTCACCTCTTAGCCTTCTCTCTCACGAAAACAACCTCAAGTCTCTCAGCCTTTCCTCATAACACCGTCCAACCATATCAGGCAACATCTTGGTAAATTTCCTCTGCACTCTTTCCAATGCTTCGACCATTGATATGAGAATAATCAATCAATGAGGCGGTAAATGTGAACCTTTTAGCTTGGAACTGGAACTCTTTACTGAAGGTCAAATTATTGCTCGAGATACCTGTGTTCTCATATATATCGTCATCATCCAAAACATCATCTAAATTCATGTTGTTTAAGGAAATTTGCAAATTGTGAATGGCCACATTACCAAATCATTGCCAGTTTCCCTGATAGATTTTCACTTAGTTCTGGGCAGTCATCGGGACTCAAAGAGAAGCATTACTTTTCTTTTCTCTCCAAAGATGATGTCAGACCCCCGGAATTCTTCCAGAATTTTCCACCTGTGTTTACAGATTTCAGTTTTGGCCATATAGAGGGAGGAGATTAACAACATCAAGGTCTGAATCTCCAATCTTTGGTCGGATCACAGGCTGATAAGAATCTAGAAGAGAGCAAAAACTTTGCTAAAGCTTTCACTCCCCTGAGTTGGTTTGTTCACTAGTTGTGTAATTACAGAAAATGTCTTTCAAAACTACGTCAATGTAAATCATGTTTGCTAAGAAATTCTTTGGTGAATCCAAAGACTGAGAAGTCATTCTTGGATTGTTCCATGCTCAATGCCTTTCGGCTGCTCGGTAAACACATCCATTGGAATGTACACCAGAATAACATATAAATGATTCAGTGCATAGAATCATAAAATCCTACAGTGCAAAGTGAGGTCATATGGCCCATCGAGTCTACACCAACCGCAATTCCACCCAGGCCCTATTCCCATATCCCCACATATTTATCCACTAATCCCACTAACCTATGCATCTCGGTGTATAAACGGGCAATTTAGAAAGGCCAATCAACCTCGCCCGCATGTTTTTGGACTAGGTAAGAAAGGTTAGAGGGACGATTTTTCAGGCTCAGAGCAGTACCTCAATATCAGCAAAACAATAATATTTCCTAACTATGACATGATGAACTATTGTTCACACGCACAAACACACACATACACGCAGACACACACACACACACAAACACACACACACACACACACACAAACACATACGCAAAGGTTATCCTCGAAATTTCTTTCGATATGTAAGAAATTTAACGTGGCAAAATAGATCTCATCCGCGAATGCATACTGCACTCCCTGGACTCTCCAAATTGAACCAGGTTTGCGGTTCAAACCGAGCACACTCCCTGAATGCCTGAAACCTTGATGCAAATCATGTACTTCCCAGTCCTGTCAGCATTATTCCTCACTGAACTTACAACGCCACAGTCCTGGTCAGCACATGTGGACGATACTCTTTCCGTCTCCATTGCCGACTAACACATCCGTTTTTCCTTCTGTGCCTGAACTCAGGATGTCTTGATTCAGAATTCGAGTTACCTAATGCTGACGATCGCTGCCGTCCCCGCCTCTCCTGCCAATTCCCTCTCGGCCTGAATTAGGGTCTCTTCAACACCGTGTCTGGGCCCTCCCATACGGGTGAAGTCTGTGAACGCTCTGCACAGGGTGAAGGATTCTGGGAGTTCAAGCAAAACATGGTGCCATTTGCATTATGTAACGCTGGGCAATTTCAATCATCCCTAGTCTCGTCCAACCACGTTTATCTCACCTAACCTCAGCCTCAAAAACACTCTCCAGTTTCAAGCACGCCATCCTTGTTCGGCTTCGGCCGTTTGACACATTATCGCCTTGCCCTGCCTGGTGGCCAGACTTCTGTCAATTCACTGACGCCACCTCAATCCCTTGACAGACACTTGGCAGCCGCCTCACAGTTTTGTTTCCTTCTTTGCACCATAGGAAAATTTAGCTACATTACAGCCAACCCATTCATCCCAGCCATGAATTTATGTTGCTCTCTAAGGGACCAGCGATCACCGTTACTGCTCTTTCTATGTACTTGGGGGAACTTCCATGGTGTTTTATATATATATATATCGTGGGCAAATTTATCTCACTGTCTTTTTACTACTGAACATTTGGCATGATGAACTATTGTTCACACGCGCACACACACACACACACACACACACAAACACACACACACACACACACACACAAACACACACACACAAACACATACGCAAACGTTATCCTCGAAATTTCTTTCGATATGTAAGTAATTTAACGTGTAGATTTCTGCCCAGTTGTCTGACCTACTTTTAATCAAGGCAGCATGGTAGATGTGCTGTCATTCATCTTTAATTTCCTGAGCACTTCGCGGATGTTGGATCCTTGTCCCAGATTTATTTTTCTGGCTTAATACAACACGATAAAATTTAGAGTGATGAAATATCTCCCTTAATGTCTGCATTGTTCTGCTGTCGTATATGTCAGCCAATTTCCACACATTACTTTAAGCATAGCTGTTTAATGCCTCATAATTGTCGTCACTTAAATTTAGAGAATTTTGCAAAAGCCTCAATTGAGGAACGCTCAGTCTGATTGCTTGCGGGGAATCATACAGTGCAACGGAAAAAAAACAGCCACTCCCTTTAGCAGATCTGAAACTTGTGAAAGATGCATTCGACTGCAGATGAACAATATCAAAGCCCCAGTGGTTCAGCACTGACACTGACGGTAGACTGTGGTTTAATTTGGCGCTCAAAAAATGTTCCGTATTCATTCAGGTGGAATAGTTTTAAACAGGTGCGAATGAAAGATGGCCTAAATGTATCGTTAATGTGAGCAATACATGTCTGACCACAATATAAAGCCAATATTCTTAATTTGTTTCCTGCGTTCACATTCTCAGCATCTCTGACGAGGTGATCGGCCATCACGGTTTAGATACAGATCAAAGGTATGCGTCTATGACACGAACTTCTATTGTTTAGTGGGTTGGACATTTGCCTCGCAGCAAATTCGAGACATTGGCAGTATATTCAGAAGCTGCACATCTGTCAGTAAAGGAACAGAAATGCGAACAAGAAATAAGGTAGTGAAAACTTCCTCATCCTTTAGCTGTCATGAAAATATTTGTCCAAAGAAAAAAGAATCTGGATTGAAGACCAAACTCCAAGACTGTAGTCAGAAAACCTCAAAATAAAAACAAACCAAAAGGTTGCAGCTTGGTCTATTGGCGAGCCAGCATGTCATTGGCGTATATATATTTGGTACCAATCGTTCACACTCTGGCAGCAATTACAGGGGATTCGAGCAATCAGGAAATAGATTATTTGCACCACTGTAAATGGTTGTGCTGATTAAACTGTTTCTATTCCACTTCATTATGTGTCAAAATACTGAACCACATAAACTACAATCTCCAGAATGCACACCAACACTTCAACCTCATACAATCAAGAACAGACTTGTGGAAAATAAGTTTACAGTTTTTGCATATGTGTTCCGATTCGGAGCCACTGACCAAGAATGTTGTGTTTTGGTGTTTAGCATAATAATTCAGATCATTTAATCAGATTCGGCGCTGTAATAGGTCGTCCCCGACTCTTAACTTCCAGATGTAAATACCAGCTCACCATGATTGTTTGAGAAATAGATTTCATTACTTGGAAACTTAGACACTTAGAACAAGAACAAAGAACAAAGAACAACCCAGCACGGGAAACAGGCCCTTCGGCCCAACGAGCCCGCGCCGCCACATCACCCTGCACCTATTCTACCCTGCATATCACCGAATGGAACCCTACTCAGTCAGATTCAGGGAAGAAATAGTGTCAATTTGGTAAAAACCGATTAGCCTGAGAGCACATCTTTGGGGTGTGGGAGGAAACCGGAGCGCCCGGAGGAAACCCACGCAACCACAGGGAGAATGCGCAAACTCCCACAGACACAGGCCCAAATCCATGTGCCTGCACAGCCAGCAGTGCTAGTCACTGAGCTGTTGCGGCGCCCATCTACCGGTCCAGCATCAAGCACACACACCGACATGAAGTTCTAGGCCACTCCTGGAACTTCCAAGAGCAGCCCAGGCACGACCCGCCGTGTGAATGCCCCTCGTTTGACACGAGGAGGACCTCCACCTGTGGAATAAAGTCAAAATATTAATCTTACAGCCTGCCTTTCCGGTGTCTCCCGAGGTTTAACCCTATTTAATATCCCCTACCATATCCCTCCAATCTCGTTTCACTCATGTGCCTATCTAACTGCATCTTAAAAGAGTCCAATGTTCCTGCCTCCACCACCCTACTCGGTAGCGCGTTCCAGACCCCCACAACTCTCTGCGTAAAGAACCTTCCTCTCACCTCCAAATTATACCTCTCCCCCCTCACCCTTAAATGATGACCTCTCGTGTTTGTATCTAGTCTAGGGAGCAGTCTCTCACTATTAACTCTATCCATTCCCTTCATTATCTTATATGTTTTTGTCTCGTTCTTGAAGAGTTGTGACTGCCACGTGCATTTCTCATTCTTAATTGGTTGGAAAAGGTTGCGGGCAACACGTTCATCAACTGCTGGAATCCAACTCGTGAGAATGATTCCAGAATTCTGAATACTAACTGAATGTCTTGCTGTGTCTTTTCTGAAGTCAGCTGAGATTCTAAGGACCCAAAGTCAGCTGCAGGCCAGTTTGACCGCCGTTCTTCCTTAAGGGTAAGTGAGTCAGGAACGTTTTTACAAAGATCAAAAATGACAGTTTCCTCGTCGCGCATATAGGAACAGATTCATTCCGGACTGCTATTAATTGTATTACAATTTACAATTGTCCTGGATCGGTAGAGCATTATCTTGTCTCTGCAACAAGAAATGTGAACGGCGAGACAAAATAAATAGCCATTTTCTCATCTTTTTGCTGCAAGATGCCAACGAGCAATTTAGTCATCTCAAGACAACAACTTGATGATGGCAAATGGAGCATCGAAGATGCAGGATTTTACAACACTTCTCGATAGAACAGGCCGTGGAAAAGACCGCAATTTCAGGAAATCGGGATATGGGATTTGACACTGAAATGATCACGTTAGGGGATTTCATTGAAGACCGTACAGAGGTTGCACAATGGAAATCATCAACCCCCCGCCTTCCCCAACCAAAGCAAGATTCGGAAATCAGAAAGAAAGTGGAGTATTCCATCTCCCATCTCCCTCCGCCCCACTCCCCGTCCCCCAGCACGATCACCGTTCTGGAGAACGTTTAGGAGAACTTTTTTTTAAAATTCAATTCAGCTATGATTGTAACAAAAATGTGTTTCAGACAATTTGGTGAACCTCACAATTTTGAGAATTACGTTAAAATTGAACGCCGCTATTTTTGAATTGCTGGTTAGTATGTTTTACCAACTATGTACTCCCATTCATTTCAGTATATTACCGTTTGATTTCGCTCAAAATCTTTCATCAAATGATGAGCCATGCAATAGACAGGGTGGTTATTGAGAAAATGGCGGGTGAAAGGCACGCTCATTGAATTCAAGTCAGGCTCCAGTGTTAGTGCATCGACCAAATTCTATCTTTGAAATTCATCATGCTTGCAATATCACAAGGACATTTGAAGCTTGTGAGTATTTCTCGCGGTGGACTGGTTAATCTCAGGTCACATTTTGAATGCAATAGATAAATGGAACTGAACTCAACAACTTTCATTTTGCAAACCAGCACGGCAACTGGGTTTGTTTTAAGTCTCATCACAATATCACTCCCGGATGCGAACTTCATGCGGAACTCTAAGTACAATTTACAGACTCACATTAGTGGTAGTTGTCACTACAGGAATTCTATGACCTCGCGTACAATAAGTTCACAGCTGAGTTCTAGGGAGAATGAAGCAACGGAGCTCAAATTCTGAGCCGACCTTCAGCCAACAAAACTCTGCATCCGAGGATGACTCTGACTATGAGTCACTTGGAAAACAGGAGTGAACAGGATGCCAATGGTTTATTCCCATTACGCCCAGCCTTTATCCTCTCCCACTGACACCACCACCGCCTGGATGGCACAAGTTTCCCCTGGAATGAACCAAGGCAGAGAGCACTTTTGGTTCACCAATAACACAGGAGGTAAACTGGGGAATTCATATTTATCATTGAATTTCCATTACCGATGCGATAATTTTTTTTTTCGGGAACAACGGGACAATTTCCACGTTGAGCATTTGTGTGCTGATCAGTGCGGAATGATCTGAATATTCCTCACCCTGCCTAATCTCACCTCCCATCTCCTGTCACCCACAAAAATCTATTACATATCGTCCCCTTTGCAAGATTGTTCAAAGTTAGACCCTCACAGCAATGTGTTAAATGCAAATGCCTCGATATTAAAGTATCTTTTCTGTTGGAAACGTTCAGCCTGAGAGTTTCATGACAGTTCATGTCAGAAAATCTAATCCAACTGTAACTGCCTTTTCTTTGTCGGTTGTGTGCTGACATTGCTACAGTGGGATACTAGGCTGCGGTTCAGTCAAAGACAATGTATTTACTGCCACGTAATGGTTTGACAAAATAATTTGGTTTATCAGAATAATTCATATACTAGTAATTATGGAGAACAGTGATTACATCGTATTAGTAGCCAAGTCCAGTGAAAGGGTTTAACACTTTGTTACACATAGCTGGATAGATAGATACATAGAAAGATAGATAGATAGATAGATAGATAGATAGATAGATAGATAGATAGATAGATAGATAGATAAATAGATAGATAGATAGATAGATAGATAGATAGATAGATAGATAGATAGATAGATAGATAGATAGATAGATAGATAGATAGATAGATAGATAGATAGATAGATAGATAGATAGATAGATAGATAGATAGATAGATAGATAGATAGATAGATAGATAGATAGATAGATAGATAGATAGATAGATAGATAGATAGATACTGCAAGCTCTTACCGAATAACCTGCTTGACAATGACTGATTCTCCTTCCAGATATGAAGATAGGAAGATAAGGAGTCTTAGACGAGGGAAACACCATCAGGCCAGACTTTTCGATTATTTTTGTTCTAACATTCACATACAGCTGAAGTGTCGAAACTTAATTGGGACAATATCCTCCTGATGTGATTAAAAACCTAGCGCTGATTGGATATTATAACTCAGCAACTGTAAGGTGATTGGGATTTGTTTTACTATCTGTCTCTTATAAACGATGCAACTCTAATCAATAACTGTGAGTGGGCATAAATCATCCCTATAATTTGATTGGTGTGCGTTAATTATTTTTACTCGAATTTGAAACGATAGTTTCATGTGTATTTCAGACATATGCACACTGGTCTTACAGATTTGGACAGTGACCTGTAGCTGCTGTAATAAATCTTCTCAAACAACTATGTGACTTTGTCTGTCTTCTTGAGGGGAAC
Organism: Prionace glauca; assembly: GCA_037974335.1. NCBI lineage: Eukaryota > Metazoa > Chordata > Chondrichthyes > Carcharhiniformes > Carcharhinidae > Prionace > Prionace glauca. The sequence goes on from CM075734.1 coordinate 1,204,937, forward strand.
GATAATTACAAGAACAAATTAAATACACATCATAGCAGCCCTGCAGGAGTTATCTGTATGTGTATATATTATTTTATGAGGATCAGGAACGTCTCCTTTGTCTGAGCGAACTGTTTGGTGCATTCCATCTCCATCACTTGAGTGTTCCACGTGCTGATTCGATTAGTGACGCTTGCCAGATCAGAAATGAATCGATCAGCATTATTGGTATATCATTATATTTGCATTGAGTTGTGTCGAATTTTTCGCCCATATGTGTTGTTCACAAACAGAGGGAACACAAGGATTTTTAAAGATCAAATTAATCAACTTGTATTTAATTCGATCAAAAAGGAGAAAAAAATAAGTAAAATCCTCTATCCTTGTTAAAACGAAGTCAATAAAATTCAGTTTCTCAATTTATTGAATTTGATACACAATGCAACTCCATCTGATAAGAAACCAAATCATTGCTCTTCTCATGAATTCTGAATTTTTAATCAAGAAAAGATGTCCGTGACGCTTTGGTGAATGTTAAATTTGAATCAGTGGGGGACACTTTGATTTTGACTTGGTTTATAGTTACTAGGAAAGCTACTTCCATGACAAAAAGAATTCAGATTGGAGGGCGGACGGCAAACTTTAAGATGAAGGTAACAAAGGCAAAAAATGCACTAACTGATTGGAGATAAAATTAAGAGATGGCTGAGTGGGTTGGCGGGCACATAAAAATCTTCGATTTTAACCTCCGCAGCTCCTAAAATCAGAATGCATCTCAAAAATTACTCATAGTATTAAAAAATGATTACGTGACAGTTAAAATCATACAGAAGCATAATTTTGGTTTTGATGGAAATTCGCTTGATGACACTTTATTTTGATGTTACATGCCACGGCGCTCACTTAATGGGTGAATAGCCAGCATTATTCGGCAATCTAAGAAACTAAGTCTAGTGAGAGGTGGGGGGAGGGGGACGCCCAGATTCACTCAGCAAAAAGAAGGGAAAACAGATCTCGGTTTCAGATGGAAAGCGACAATTCTGATGCAATGTAAGTTCAAAACTCTTTTGTTCATTCTTCCTCATATCAGAATTTCAACAGAGAATATTTTATTCTTAGGATATGTCGTGGCAACTGATGTTGACTGGAATACGCACAGGCATTAATCTAATAAGTAGACAATTAATTTAATTCCGCTTCCTCATCGTAGGCAGATCACATATGTCGATTTTCCTATTTTAGTTCCTCCACAAACTGTATGATAACTGAAAGAAAAATTATCACAGTGTTGTAGCTCACTCGCCAGCGTCTCTATATATGAGGACAGAACATTTCCTTTTCTGTAGAGGTTCTGTTGATCTCAATTTTTCTGAAGAGTGGCCTGGTAACGTAAGAGGGAATTGTTGCTGTTCATGAGGCATGTAATGGCATTCTGGCGTTGCAATTGGCCGTGATGGGTGATTTGACCTTACGATCTTGACATGATATCATTTCATTAGGGGTTTAAAATGTTCAAGCAAGCAGAACATATAACATGTTTCGGGAATGTGTGCTGTCTTCGAAAACTTATTACCTATATTCAAAATTTCCGCATTTTTGCGTATTTCGATATGGCTTGGTATGTTTACGCATCAATGTCAATTTAGATAGTTCCGATCAATGGACAGATGATAGTCTCCGTATTTTTGTATTTTTGTTCCACATTGTTGGATCAATATTGGGCGATAAACCAGGAAATTGCGAAATAGTTAGTTGCCACATCATTTCCAAACGGAAATATTGTAGCCTTCCACCTTTTTTGCCTGTATTGAGGAAAGCTATGTGAGGCGAGCAGATGTGAAATAAGTTAAGAGAGGAAAGACATTTACTCGGAAATTAGTACCTGCTCGACGAATCGCAGGAGATCTCCAGGTCAGATGATTGCAAATTATGATTTTTATAATTGCAGTGAACAGAATACAGATAGGGAAATATCATATCCTACATACTTTCAACAGGACATCAGATTCTACTCAATGCATTTACATGTGTTTTGGTAAAATGGACATTGCAATTTGAGCAGCCAAATGTTTTAAAATTTGAATTATTGTGATTACTATGACCGCCAGCGAAGACAGGATGCAACTTCCGGTGGAATGAACACATGATGTTGTTTGCGTAGAATAAAGCAGGCTGTCTGGAAAGTAACAGTTGCGTTTGCCATTCTAGCCAACAATTATTTTGGGTGAGTAAGCGCTTGACATTTCATTATGTAGATCTGATAGAGAAAGAAAAACTTCCGACTTTACAGAATTTATTGAAAAGCTATTAATTGACCAGTTGTTTGTTCATTAAATTGGAAAACGAAGCTTCACGTCAAGTTTTTCTCTTTTTGTTTGCCTTGGGATTTATTGGATTGGAACATTAAAACCTTCGGCAGCGATTGCAGGGGGAAAAATTCACATGTCGGTTTTAAAACTATCGAACGCAATTAACTCTCAAAATATTTGTTGTTTTGTTGTTTATAATGTTACATAATTATATCATTATTATTATACCCAACCGTACATAAGTGAAACGTTTGCATTAAAAAAAAACCTACGAAATTCTCCTTTTTCATTAGGGGTCCATCGACGAATCCTTATTTGAAAGATGTCTGTCACACTGAGCGCTGAATCCGGATCCACCGTGCACCATGTAACACTACAGTCGGATATAAAAGAAGACTCAATGTCTTGTGGAGACATCCAGAGTCAGTCGCGGGCCAGAAACTGGGTCATCCAAGCGATGAAGCTTGAAAAAACAAAATATCTGGGTGTAAGATTACGTCATTGTTTGATTCGGGTTTCAAATGTATTCAGAGAGCTCAAAATCTTTCCTGTCGAATTTAGACAGGCAACATAAAATGTTCAAAATAATGTTTGCGGTTGTGTGCATGAGCTTCATACAACAGATTATTAAAATTAACCCCCTTTGTTATCCTTGGGTATTGAATAATATCACCTGTAAATTTTGTTTGAAATTCTCTTCAAGAAATAGAGGAGTAAATTTCGATGTTCTTTCTCTGTCACATCGAGGACCTGGGCGTTGCTGATGATGCAATGCTCAATTGCTCCTTAATAATATTTAGCTGGACTGTGTTCTTGAATGGTTACGGAGTCTGTGTCGTTGGTACTCCTAGAAACGTAACATGACAACAGTGGAAGGTTTCATACTAGCAATATATTTACAAATAGGCTGCTGTGTGACTTAACTGGGTCTTGGATATGACAATGCTCCCATCACTCCAGATAATAGTTTTGCCGTTTTGATCATTGTTGCCCAAAGTGCATCGACGGCTTCCCAGAGTGTAGATCGTAGATGCAGCTCACTATATTCTACAATGGAACATATATGCAACGCTTGTTTGTTCTGAAATGATGTCCGACATGTTTATGAACTCATTTAGTTCCCTGAACACTTCTTCCACTTATTCTGCCTGCACTCACACACACACACACACACACACACACACTCACACAAGAACATAAGAAATAGGAGCAGGAGTAGATCATCTGGCCCTTCGAGCCTGCCCCGCCATTCAATAAGATCATGGCTTATCTGTCGTGGCTCAGTTCCATATTCCGGCACTCTCCCCATAACCCTTCATCCCCTCTCTTATCAAAAACCCATCAACCCGCTTCTTGAAAATATTTAGCGAGGCAGCCTCCACCACTTCAACGGGTAGAGAATTTCAGAGATTCACCACCCTTTGAGTGAAGACGTTCCTCCTCAACTCCGTTCTAAAACGCCCCCTCTTTATCTTGGGGCTGTGCCGCCTAGTCCTACTGTCTTTTTTGAGCGGGAAGAGTCTCTCCACCTCTATCCTATCCATCCCATTCATCACCTTATACGTCTCAATGAGATCTCCCCTCATTCTTCTAAACTCCAATGAGTACAAGCCTAGTTCATTCAGCCTCTCCTCATAGCTCAACCCCCTCAACTCCGGTATCAGCCTAGTAAGCCTCCTCCGCACTCCCTCCTAGGCCAGAATATCTTTGCGCAGATGCAGCGCCCAAAACTGCACACCGTACTCCAGCTGCGACCTCACCAATGCCCTATACAGCTGCAGTAAGACCTCCCTATTTTTATATTCAATCCCCAGCGCGCGCACATGTCTCTCTCTCGCGTCAATCTCGTTCGATTTCAGTCCTCTACCTCTTCACCCCATCCGCATCACAACCATTCCACACGCACTGTTTGGTTTTCCTTAACTTCATATAGTTCACCTATTTGCGTATGACGTTCTTTGTTCTTTTCCATGTTTTAGGTCACTCAGGTTAGCTTTGGAATATTATTTATGCTGTATCGGATTTTTCTCTGTTGGATGTTACTCGTTCTGGCCCCAGAGTCCAAACCAAGGATTCAGAGAACACACTTGGTCAGCGGTCTGTTGGTAAGTCCCATTTCATTGTTGAGATCATGGCCTGGTTATAATTGAATCTGTATTGGATTTCGTTTGGCCGCACATCTCATTGATGTTTAATACAGTTCCTCCAGAATGCAACTCTGATATTTCGCATTCATGATTTTTTTAAATGGCAGTTTTGTGAAACTCTAAACAAAATATCCTGGACCCCTGGCTTCTGGTGTAATGAGAAGACAACGTTGCCACAAAACAAAACCACTCGTACAAAACAAAACTGAAATTCATATACAAACAGAATTTTCAGATTTTTAACCTTCTTGTGTCTGTGCCGCAATTTTCTTCAGTATTAATTATGATTTGTAATTTGTATTCCTCCACATGTTTTGAAATCGGGCTTCCCACAGTCATGTCCAACTCGTTTATAGAATGTTCACAGTTATCCCTGTACCTTACCAATAGGTTTCACTGTTTTTCTTTCAGCAGTAACTCTGGTGTTACTCCACGCTTCCATTGCCACTCACTTCCCGCGAATTGGAAAATGCCCCTTGACAAATTATACATTAAAAAATAATTTCTGCTTACATTATATACACTGATCCCCAGGTGTCACAGTTTCAACCCGAATCCTTTTATCTTTGGGACCTGTTGTATTGATGAAAAGGCGACGTTAGCTCAAGTTGTTTGGAGTTATGAGCTCTCACCCATTTCCAAATTGCGTCCTTAACTTGAGAATACCTGAGGAATGTCCAGAAAAAAACTGAACTACAAATATAGATCCATGCCAGGCAACTCTGGTCAAGCCTGTGAATGAAAACAAAACAAAAAAGAAGATACATAGTTGAGAGTAGTTGTTATTTTTGTGATGTGAAGATGCTGCGTTGGACAGGGATGGGGCAGTAAAAAGTCTCACAACACCAGGTTAAATCCCAACAGGATACTTTGGTCGCCCGAGCTTTCACAGCGTTCCTCCTTCATCAGGTGAGTGGAGAGTTGGCTTCAAAAACAGGGCGCGTATATTGACACAGACTCAATTGCAACATAAGGGTTGGAATGCGAGTCTTAACATGTGAATAAGTCTTCACAGGAAAACTCAATGCGAGTGGAGAGAGGGGTAATGGCAGGTTAAAGAGGTGTGAATTGTCCCAAGCCAGGACAGTTCGTCGGGTTTTGCAAGCCCACGCCAAATGGTGGGGGTTATACGTAGTGTGACTTGAACCCAAGATCCCGGTTGAGGCCATCCTCATATGTCGGGAACTTAGCGATCAGTTTTTGCTCGGCGATTCTACATTGTCCTATGTCCTGAAGGCAGCCTTGGAGAACGTTTACCCGAAGATCGGAGGTCGAATGCCATTGACTGACGAAGTGTTCCCCGACAGGAAGGGAACACTCCTGCGAGGTTATTGTCGAGCGGTGTCCGTTCATATGTTGTCATCGCGTTATGGTCTCGCCCATGTACCATGCCTAGGGACATCTTTTCCTGCAGCGTATCAGGTAGTTTTTTATTTGGCCAACGGGTTGTATCAAGTGAGTGAACATGTGTAAATTTTCTCCCAGATAATCATTTGTGGAATTCACTGGTTTATTCTTGGAACTGGCAGAGACAAACGCGTTGTAAGTATACCCATATTGCATTCCTTTGAAACAAAACTTCACTGTGAGCAGTACTGCTTTAATGTTCATTCTGTTACCTATAACGCGATGATTCGATAAAGACTCTTCGTGATGGATTGTTCGGTGAAGTGGTTGCTAAAACAATGGGTGAGAGAGGAAGTTGCCAAAATAACGGTTGATTCAGTTAGAATGTAAAATAAATGCTAGGGAATTGACGTAGCGAGCTCACACTTGCACGTTTGCACATTGACGGAGGACCAAAATGGAAATGAACGATGACAGTTTAGGTTTATTTGGACACTTGGTGAATTGACCATTGGGATAAGTGTGCATCGGGTTGCTGAAAGATTCGTAGGGGCTCTGGAATATTTGTGACATGTGGTTCTGTGGCTGAGAGGGGAACTAATTCTTCGTATTTGATGTTTTGCTATGTGTACAAAGAGCCACATTCTGTAGAATGCAATGCCCACGATTATAAGTTCAAATTAGTTTCCAATGCGTATTGAAATAAATTTTCACCTCTTGTGTCAATCTACCGAATGCAGTTTTTAATATCCAAATAACCAATGTTTTTGTGAGATATCATGATGCGCAGTTTTCTGAACAAATTGCTGCTTAATCTTCACAGCTGACGTCATACCTAGTGATGAATTTGATCAGTGGCGTTATGGTGCTCCTGGATGTATTTCTGTTTCTCGTTGACGTCAACCTTTGCATTTCAACACAGGTGAATGTCTTCTGCTACTTTCCTGCAACTATGTAACCGGAATACACCGTAATAATTTGTAAATCAGCAGTTAGAATTTCGCTTCATTTGACACAAACATAATGGCAATATTTAGTACTGAATTAAGTTGCTCCCGCGTTACTTTTCCACATCAATGTACTTCTAACAAACAAGCTTAACCCAGCAACGGAACATGAAACTAACTTTAAAAAAAAACTAAGAAGTTCAAAGAGCGTCACCACGGGTCTCTGAGTTGCCGATTCAGGGAGAGGACCATAACCGCACACTTCACCTTGGCGAAGATGTATTGATTGATTTCGAACTTACACAGTATGCAGTTTGGTTGATTGGCGAAATGCTCATTTGAATAGGTGAAACCAGAGGCACGAGATATTGATGAGATTTTCCCCAACCATCCCTGAAATTTTCAGCAAAAGGCACAACCAAACATGTTGGTCAATAGAATATCCCCAAACCAAAATCCAACCTACCCGCCGCCAAATACCAGCATGATTAGATTTTTTTTATTAGTAACAAGGGGATATTTCTAATTTTGGAGTCGCACAAAAAAAGAGTCTACGTGAAGTAGTCTGAATACATTTCTAAATATCACTATCACATTACCGTCCTGGATTTTCTTTGGCAGCTAAATATTCACACTCTACTCATTTTGTTGCATTATTAATCATTTTCTCCAAAGTTCTCAAATCTGGCTGAATTGTCTGTTGTTAATAAATCAAACCCCGCACCCCCACCCCCACCGACTTCGACAAACTAATTGGATTTACATGGAGGAGGCAAATGCAGAGCTGTGGGGCAAGGCCAGGAGCCGTGGGTGAAAATGATAAAGTCGGCCGACTCATGGACAGAATGATCGAATGATCTGTCACATTTTTTTGTTGCTTTCCTGACCAGGATCCGCCAGTCAGATCTCGGTCATTCCCCATCTGAGACAACGAATCGACGTGGGTAAATGGAATGCCAATATATATAAGTTTCCCTTGAACTCAATTCGATTGCAAACCATTTTTGCATTAATCAAGCATTCACCAATGCGGTATCACAACTAAGGAAGACCAATCCCACACCCAACCTGTTTAATCTGCCCAGTTTGACGATATTCTTTGTCCAAAGTTTCGGGATATGTTTTACAATCAATTATGCTCTCAGAGGGAGTGTGAGAATTATTTTTGCCACAATTCATTTTTTTTTTAATTCGAACGATCCTTAAACTGTTCTTGCCACAGATACGGGATTATTGCAAGCTTTTCGTGGTCATTCTCTGGATCCTAGCGCTGCTGGAACTCGCATTCTCAGTCAATGCTTCCATTCTCGCACGTGTGATGCTGTGCAGACTTTCTAAGATGCAAATCGATCAGGTTGGTAAATAGATAAGCTCTGATTATATATGTAGATGAATTGAAAAGTAGAACCTTTATCTCAGCTTCAGTGATTAGTGAAACTGATTTACTTGTGAACACATGAGTGAGTTCCATTATTCATTGTGCTTATGAATAGTTGATGCTCCGTGTTTGTTGGTTGAGAGGCAGAAAATCTTCCAGGACACCTCCAAGCCACCTTCTTCTCTATGTTGTAACGTGCTCTTTGCAACCACCCCAGTCAGGAAAACTCAGTTAGTCAGGCCCCGATTTTCCGTGAACACACGTGTGCACAGAACTCTATTGTTGTACTGATGGAGTGCTGTACTGTCACAGGTGCCAGCTTTTGGATTAGATATTTGACTGTCCGCACAATCTACCCCTATCTGCACCCTAAATTGGACACTAATGGTCTCGGGAAATAAGGGAAAATCATCCCCGAACGCACTCAAAAATCATCCTCAGACCATCCTTCCTGAAAAAAATGGGCGAGGGATGGTCCTATTCCATGTTTCAGTATCTTGCAATATGTCGATTTCTTACGCATTTGTTTTCAATTACACCGATGGCATCAGTTTAAAATAAGATTTCATTTTTATAACGACCCTTGGGACGTTTTTTTTGCGACTCTTTGCCAGTCATTCTATATGTCGGTGCAGAAGATGTTAGATCGAAAGCCTCAGCATTGTTTACTGCAGTTGACCGTAAGGCTCGAGTGTGGGCTCACATCCATGAAATGAAGTGTAATGTGCCAGTTTGTTCGCAGATGGTCGCTGTGCCTTTCAACCGCACTTGGTGGTTCCACAAAGATTTTTAATCAATTAGACTTTTCTAACTTTAACAAGCCAACATAGCCACATGTAAGGTGAAACAATGTTGTGTTTGCAACTGACACAATAGTTGCTCAGTTGGTATATGTTAACGAACAGCGTTGTTGACACCGGGGTGACATATACAGAATAAAAAAAATTGACAGACCACGTTCACAAACATTAATGCATAAATGTTTAAAGACATGCGCATTGAAAAGGGTCACGCAACATGATTCTTTTAAAGATAATTTAACCGTATTTCGGTGTAGCGGGATAGGCCTTCCTTCCTTCCTGATCCATAATTGCCCCTGTCGAAGCCGCTTCTCAGCTGACATTTAGCAATGGTCCATGTGATGTAGGCACACTCAAAGTGCGGTTTGGGAAGAGTTCAGTGATTTCGACACAGCGACAGTGAATGGATGGCGATATATTTCCAAGTTAGAATGTTGAGTGACCTGAAGGGAAAGGTCCAGGTGGAGGTGTTTCTATGACTCTGTTTCTCTGGTCCTCATAGATTTCCCTGGTCCTTATAGATGTTCGTGGTTGTTTGTTTAAAAGGTGCTGTCTCAGGCGCTTTGCTGCGTTCCTTCAGTGCAACTGATCAAAGAGAATGTGCAACTAATGACTACATTCTGGAATATTCATGTAACTCAAAAAAAAAACAGGGAACAGAACCATACAATCTCTCTCGTGCAGAAAGAGGCAATTCAGCCAATTCATCCCGCATCTCATCCAGGCCCATCCCGGTAACAGCATTTATTTAGCTTGTTCGGCCCTCTGACACGAAGCTGCAATTTCCCCTGGCCAGTCAGTCTAACACACAGATGTTTGGAGTCGAGAAGCTTTGCTGTCCACATTGACGTCTGTTGCCAGAATTTCTGAATGAAGTTGAACAATGTTAAATCAAGTATATCGGCTAAAAGCCTTTTGTTCTTCCACTGGCTATGGCGTCTATCCTAGACTGCTCAGGGAGACAACAGATGAAATTGCTGGGCCTCCGGCAGAAAGTTTTATCCCTTCATTGGAGAGTGGTGAGGTCCCAGAGGTTTGGAGGACAGCGAATGTGTTACTGTTATTTAAGAAGGGAAGCAGGAATAACCCGGGTAATTATAGGCAGGTGAGCTTGGCGTCCGTGATAGGGAAGTTATTGGAGAGGAGTCTTAGAGATGGGATGTATGCACATTTAAAACGGAATAATCTCACTGGTTCCAGACAGCATGGTTGTGTCAGAGGGAGGCCGTACCTCGCAAATTTGGTGGAGATTTTTGATGAGGTGACAAAATCTGTTGACGAAGGATGTCTTCTATATGGATATTAGTAAGGCGTTTGACAAGGTCCCTCATAGCAGGTTGATGCAAAAGGTTAAATCTCATGGGATACAATGAGAGGTGGCTAGATGGGTCGAGAACTGGCTTGGCCACAGGAGACAGAGGGTAGCAGTCGAAGGGTCTTTTTCTGGTTGGAGATCTGTGACCAGTGGTGTTCTGCAGGGCCCTGTACTGGGACCTCTGCTATTTATGATATGTATATATATATAAATGATTTGGAAGAATGTGTACCTGGTGTGATCAGTAAGTTTGCGGACGACACAAAAATGGCTGGAGTTGCTGATAGCGATGAACGTTGTGGGACAATACAGATAGGCTGGAAAATTGGGCAGAGAATGGCAGATGGAATCTAATCCAGATAAATGCGAAGTGATGCATTTTGGTGTAACTAATGTAGGTCGGGGGGAGTTACACAATAAGTGTCAGAACCATCAAGAATATAGACACAAAAAGGTATCTGGTGTGCAAGTCCACAGATCCTTGAACGTGGCAGCACAGGTGGAAAAGGTGGTGAAGAAGGCATATGGAATGCTTGCCTTTGTAGGACGGGATATCGAGTATAAAAACTGGAGCCTGATGTTACAGCTGTATAGAACGTTGGTTAAGCCACATTTGGAATATTGTATCCAGTTCTGGTTTCCACACTACCAGAAGGATGTGTGGAGAAAGTGCAGAGGAGATTTACCAGGATATTGCCTGGTATGGAGGGTCTTGGCCATGAGGGGAGATAGGGAAAACTGGGTTGTTCCTCTGGAAAGACGAATAAAGAGGGGAAACCTAATAGAGGCATATAAAATTATGAAGGGTATAGATAAGATGAGCAGTGGGAAGCTTTTTTTCCAGATCGGAGTTGACAATCATAACGGGTGACAGGTCCACGGTGAGAGGGGCGACGTTTAGCTCATAAGAACGAAAGAACATAAGAAATAGGAGCAGGAGTAGGCCAACTAGCCCTTCGAGCCTGCCCCGCCATTCAATAAGATCATGGCTGATCTGTCGTGGCTCAGTTCCACATTCCCGCCCTCTCCCCATAACCCTCAATCCCCTCTCTTATCAAAAACCCATCAACCCGCGACTTCAAATTTTTAGCGAGGTAGCCTCCACCACTTCAAAGGGCAGAGAATTCCGGAGATTCACCACCCTTTGAATGAAGAGGTTCCTTCTCAACTCTGTTCTAAACCGCCGCCCCCCACTTTATCTTGAGGCTGTTCCCCCTAGTCCTACTATCCTTTCTGAGCGGGAAGAGTCTCTCCACCTCTATCGTATCCATCCAATTCATCATCTTATACGTCTCAATGAGATCTCCCCTCATTCTTCTAAACGCTAACGAGTACAAGCCTAATTTATTCAGCCTCTCCTCATAGCTCAACCCCTCAACTCCGGCATCAGCCTACTAAACCTCCTCTGCACTCCCTACCAAGGCCAAAATATCCTTGCGTAGGTACGGCGCCCAAAACTGCACACAGTACTCTAGCTGCGGCCTCACCAATGCCGTATACAGCCGCAGCAAGACCTCCCTACCTTTACATACAAGGCCAGTATCCCATTCGCCTTGCTGACCACCTGCTGCACCTGCAAGCTGGTTTTTGCGACTCATCCACAAGGACCCCGAGGTCCCTCTGCACCATTATTCCTACCAAAGTAGACCACCTCGCACTTGCCAACATTAAACTCCATTTGCCATTTCCTGGCCCATTCGCCCAGCTTATCTAGATCCTTCTGTAGACTCTCACCACCCTCCGCACAATTTGCCTTTCCACCAATTTTGGTGTCATCAGCAAATTTCGACACCCTATACTCGGTTCCCTCCTCCAGATCATCAATATGAATGGTAAATAGCTGAGGCCCCAGCACCGACCCCTGGGGCACTCCACTAGTCACCATCCGCCAATCTGAATAGCAGCCATTGACCCCCACTCTCTGCCTCCTATTTGACAACCAGTCCTCTATCCACGCTAACACCCTACCACCAACTCCATGCCCCCTGACCTTCTGCAATAACCTCTTGTGAGGTACTTTGTCAAACGCCTTCTGAAAATCAAGAAAGACCACATCCACCGGCTCTCCTCTATCCACCGCCCTAGACACATCCTCAAAGAACTCCAGTAAATTTGTCATACACGACTTCCCTTTAACGATACCGTGCTGCGTCTGCTCTATCAAGCAGTTCCCCTCAAGATGCCATGCTATTTCCTCCTTGATGATGGATTCTAATATTTTACCTGCAACAGACGTTAAACTAACAGGCCTATAATTCCCCGCCTTTTGCCTGGCACCCTTCTTAAACAACGGCGTAACATTAGCCGTTTTCCAATCTTCCGGCTCTTCCCCGGAATCCAGCGACGACTGGAAAATAACCACCAAGGCATCCACTATCACCTCCGCCATTTCTATCAGGACCCTCGGATGCATTCCGTCCGGTCCTGGGGACTTGTCCACAATCAGCCCCTCCAGTCTGTCGAGCACCACCTCTCACGTAACAGGAATGTCATCGAGACCCTCCAGTCCTACCAGCTTTCCATCTCTAACATCCGGCAAATTATTCACGTCCTCCTCCGTGAAGACCGAAACAAAAAAGTTATTCAAGACCTCAGCCATATTCCATCCCCTACCACTAAGTCCCCCTTCTCATCCTCTAAGGGACCAACGTTCACCCTAGCCAGCCTCTTCCTTTTTATATATTTATAAAAACTCTTGCTAACCTTTTTTATATTAAGCGCTAGCCCAGCTTTATAGTTTCTCCTACTCTTCTTTATCAACTTCTTTGTCAATATTTGTTCACATTTAAACCTCTCCCAATCCTCTTCTCGCCCACTACTCTTAACTACTGTAAACGCTTCCGCTTTTAATTTAACACTTTCCTTCACCTCCTTCGTTATCCGCGGCTTATTACCTCTCCTCCTACGGTCCTTTTTGACCATCGGAATAAATTTCTGCTGAGCACCAAGAAAGATGTCCTTAAAGATCCTCCACTGCTCCTCAGCAGACCTACCTTCCAACGTGCTCCCCCAGTCCACATTCGCCAATTCTTCTGTCATCCGACCGTACTCCCCTCTGTTCAAACAAAGGACGCGTGTCCGGGAACCCACTTTCTCCTCCTCCATCTGCACCAGAAACTCCACCATACAATGATCACTCTCCCCAAGAGGATCCTTCACCGCAAGGTCCCTAATTCTACCCGCCTCATTACATAGCACCAGATCCAGGATAGCTCGCTCCCTCGTCGGCTCCAACACACTGTTCCAGGAAACTATCCCAGCAGCATTCCAAGAACTCCTCCTCGAGCCCACCACGTCAAACATCGGTCGACCAATCAATATGCAGATTGAAATCCCCCATAACTACGGCCGTCCCATTCCTGCACGCGACACTTACTTGCGCGTTAACAGCCCGCCCCACCTCCAGATCATTATTCGGGGGCCTATAGACGACACCCACCAGCGTCTTCCTCCCTTTGCTGTTCCTAATCTCTACCCACAACGATTCAACGTTCTGCTCCTTGGCTCCAATATCATCCCTTACTACCACGCTGATGCTATCCTTAATCAGGAGAGCTACGCCCCCCCCCACCCTTTTCCTTCCCGCCTATCCTTCCTAAACACTTGATACCCCTGGACATTCAGCTCCCAGTCCCTGTCACCTTGCAGCCACGTCTCTGTAATGGTGACCAGATCATATCCATTTGTGTCGATGTGCGCCACCAACTCATCTACTTTTTACACAGAGGGTGGTGGGGGCCTGGAATACACTGCCATGTAGGGAGGTGGAGGTGGACACGCGGAGATCGTTTCACACATATCTGGATAGTCACATGAGCAGACTGGGGATGGAGGGATACAAACGAATGGTCTATTTGGACCAATGAGCGGCGCAGGCTTGGTGGGCAGAAGGACCTGTTTTCTGTGTTGTCCTGTTCTTTGTTCTGGAATATCTATGGACAATTCTCCAAATAGCATTCTTCAAATATGGGATGTCCCTATACCAGCATTGGGGATATAAAGAGGGCAGTGAATCTGAAGCCGAAAAGCTTGTTGAAAGTGTTCCAAAGTCTGATTGGAAGAATAAGGCTTCGGAGATGAATTAAGTTATGGATTTAAGATGCTGGGAGGCATTGAGCCATACGTTGGAGGTCAACAAGTCCCTCTAGCAGAGTGGTGGGCACAAACAGGCAGAGCTTTAAAACCATTTGGAGCAGCTATGCGAAAAACTCAGCTAATTTATTCCTCATGGAAGCGCCTGGATTTTGAAAGTTCTGCATGAAAAAGAATCAATTAAACATTCTGCTCACAAAAAATATTCTTCATCAGTATTTGGAGAGGAACCTGGGAATGAAAAATTATCATGGTTCTGGAGAAATGTGCGGGGTGAATCTATACGGTGGGAACGACTCCGCCTTGAAGGTGAAATGCATGCACAATAGGTAAATAAGCGGTGGTGTCAGAAGCAGAAACTTACAAATAGCAGGAATTGGCAATTAAAATGCTCCAGGGAAAAGATCAAACTGAATGGAAGTAAAGTCACGGCACATGGGTGTAAGTGGTGATCTTGTGGTCAAAAATGTTTTGAGGTCTGTGACGAAACAGCTCAGAAGCATTCCTTCTTCAAATCCGGGGCCAGTCAGCAGCCATGAAAGTTATATCATTGTTATTATTATCATACGGACACCGATTTTTGTTTCAGTAGTTGGATCAGTTAGTTAATTTCCATTGCGGTTCAATTAAGGAAGTTTGCATCCTCTTCTGGGCACCTGACATTACATAATCTTCACCAATTTACTGAGTCTGATACTTGACCCAGTGACAAGACGGTGCCAACAACCTACAGTGTATCTATTAATTTTGAAACTCAGTGTCTAATTCTTTGAAAGACAGCAATGTCAAAAAGCAACAATGAAGTTTTCACAGAATTATCACTTTTTGCGAAATGTCATTCACATTGAAAAGGATTCGTTCCATTTCATGTCAGTTACTTTAATTTTAAGTGTTTTCAATGTTTTGACATCAATTCGCAGCACAATAATGCAGCCACTGCTGAGGACATCACCACTCAAACAGGGACACTTCAGGGCCCGACCTGCAGCAACATGGCTCCACCAGCACCGGTCTAGAATGGCTTCATTGGCAGAGCAGCAGAGTCACCAGGAAGGGACTTAGTTGTGGTGGTGATCGCGTTGGGCTTGGTGCTTGATGAATTCAGAAAGAAGTTAAACAGCGGAAATAAAATTTGGTGATGGAATCCATGAATCCACTGGATAATTCCACCTGTCAGAATGCTCTTTGATTCCATCACACCCAAAGAGTAGCTGAAACCCCTTTCCAACATCGCTCCCTCATCAATTCCCACCCATTTCCTGTCTGTCACATTTTGCTCTTAATTCCAGACGTATCCATGTTTTAACACCTTCAATAATTTTAAAGTGTTTGCAGATGTCGTGAGGTTGACGATGCAATCTATAAAAATTAATTTTCATTATGATTAGTTTCGTTTCATCCATATCCGCCCACCCCACATCTGCCCTCTGCCCTGCCCCCCCCCCCCACCCCCCCCCCCCCCCCCCCCCCCCAACAACACTGCCGCCCGGCCCCATCGTCCCCACGCTTGGTAATGTCACCATGGGACATAATAGCTGTACTTCTTTCCTGTTCTCATTGCAGTATTCTGCAGTAAAGCATGTGGGAAAAAGTTCTTCACAAAATATGTAGCAAGGTATTACGTCGTAAAATATGTGTTGAAAGTATGTTGTTGCAAAGTGTGCAGTAAGGAATTTCGCGGTAGAACAGTCTGCGGTAAACAGATGTGATAAAGTGTTGTGTCGTAAAATATGTAACAACATTTAAAAACATAAGAAATAGGAGCAGGAGTAAGCCATCTGGCCCTTCGAGCCTGCCCCGCCATTCAATAAGATCATGGCTGATCTGTCGTGGCTCAGTTCCAATTTCCGGCCCTCTCCCCATAACCCTTAATCCCCTCTCTTATCAAAAACCCATCAACCCGCTTCTTGAAAAATATTTAGCGAGGCACCCTCCACCACTTCAACGGGTAGAGAATTCCAGAGATTCACCACCCTTTGAGTGAAGAGGTTCCTCCTCAACTCCGTTCTAAAACGCCCCCCTTTTATCTTGAGGCTGTGTCCCCTAGTCCTACTGTCTTTTTGAGCGGGAAGAGTCTCTCCACCTCTATCCTATCCATCCCGTTCATCATCTTATATGTCTCAATGAGATCTCCCCTCATTCTTCTACTTCAGTAGTTGCCTACTGCTTCATGTCGTTGGTGTGCGTAAACTGGACCATCTCGAGGGCATCATGGCAGCTCAGAGGCTATCTCTGTTCCTGTGCGGACACATGGGTTTGGGCCTGTGTCCGTGGGAGTTTGCGCGTTCTCCCCATGGTTGCTTGGGTTTCCTCCGGGTGCTCCGGTTTCCTCCCACATCCCAAAAATGTGCTTTTAGGCTGATTGATTGGGTAACAAATTGTCCCTATATTGGACCTAACTGATCCTCACACATTAGGCATAGACTAGAATCATGAATAGGTCACTGACCATGGGACGGCGGCGCGGGCTCGTTGGGCCGAAGGGCCTGTTTCCCGTGCTGTGTTGTTCTTTGTTACCTCTTTGTTTCTAAACTCCAACGAGTACAAGCCTAGTTCATTCAGCCTCTCCTCATAGTTCAACCCCCTCAACTCCGGTATCAGCCTAGTAAGCCTCCTCTGCACTCCCTCCAAGGCCAAAATATCTTTGCGCAGGTGCAGCGCCCAAAACTGCACACAGTACTCCAGCTGCGGCCTCACCAATGCCCTATACAGCTGCAGTAAGACCTCCCTACTTTTATACTCAATCCCCTTCGCTATGAAGACCAGCATCCCATTCGCCTTCCAGACCACCTGCTGCACCTGCAAGCTGGGTTTTTGCGACTCATGCACAAGGACCCCGAGGTCCCTTTGCACCGTCGCCTGCTGCAGTTTTTCGCCACGTAAGTAATAGTCCTTCCTACCATTCTTCCTTCCAAAGTGGACCACTTCACACGCGCCAACATTAAATTCCATTTGCCATTTCCTGGCCCATTCGCACGGCCTATCTAGATCCTTCTGCAGACTCTCCACACCCTCCGCACAATTTCCCGTTCCCCCAATCTTGGTGTCATCCGCAAATTTCGACACCCTGCACTTGGTTCCCTCCTCCAGATCATCTATATAAATGGTAAATAGCTGAGGCCCCAGCACCGACCTCTGGGGCACTCTACTAGTCACCATCCGCCAATCCGAATAGCACCTGTTGACCCCCACTCTCTGCCTCCTATTTGACAACCAATCCTCTATCCACGCTAACACCCTACCCCCAACTCCAAGTCCCCTGACCTTCTGCAATAACCTCTTATGAGGTACTTTGTCAAACGTCTTCTGGAAATCCAGAAAGACCACATCCACCGGCTCTCCTCTATCCACCGCCCTAAACACATCCTCATAGAACTCCAGTAAATTTGTCATACACGATTTCCCTTTAATGAAACTGTGCTGCGTCTGCTCTATCAAGCAATTCCCTTCAAGATGCCTCGCAATTTCCTCTTTAATGACGGATTCTAACATTTTACCTACCACAGACGTTAAACTAACAGGCCTATAATTCCCTGCCTTTTGCCTGGCACCCTTCTTAAACAACGGCGTAAGATTACCCGTTTTCCAATTTTCCGGCACTTCCCCGGAATCCAGCGACGTCTGGAAAATAACCACCAATGCATCCACTATAACCTCCGCATGTGATAAAATATTGTGTGGATTTATATTCACTAAAATCTTGTGTTGTCTCGACGCCAACTATATACAACTGCTGACATATTTGAAATAAACGAGTTTTACTTCAATGCATGAATTGTTTCCTTCCATCCGTTCCGAGATGGCACATCTCCACAATTTTGTAATGAAATGTGTTGGTGATTTATTGTTTAAAAGTGGTTACGAATTAACCCCAAGTGCTTGAGATAGAACCTCAGTTGTGCGTTATACCCAATGTCCTGAGGAGTGCTTCAAATTGTAATGGTATTGTTTTCACATTAGGCAGTGCGGTGCTGACGTTTCCGCTTCGGAATCAATGTAAACGAGATCCAACAAGCAGGAAATCACATTAAGTTACCTTTCAGCCCACGTGCTCAAGTCCTGTCTGGGAGTCCAAGGAATGACATTGGACTCCGAAACCCAGCTCCGACACGAAAGATATAAATAATTAATATGACTAAACCCAAACGTGGGAAGGTGAAATGTGGAACACTTCAATGATCAAATTGGGTTGTCAATTCCGCTTATTATCCAAAATTACAATTAGCACAACTACATCGACTTTAGCTTTCTTCTTTTTAGGAAGGTAATAACAAACGTTCCCACATCCAAGGAAACATTC
This sequence comes from Prionace glauca, assembly GCA_037974335.1. Classification (NCBI taxonomy): domain Eukaryota; kingdom Metazoa; phylum Chordata; class Chondrichthyes; order Carcharhiniformes; family Carcharhinidae; genus Prionace; species Prionace glauca. Next base: position 1,223,551 of record CM075734.1, read on the forward strand.
TTTCGATTTTTCACCCTATAAAAGTCATGTCTCTCCCTAATTAATATTACCTTCAATAGACTATTGGTCAGAAACACGACACAAGCAGCAGTTGGCACATCGCCATTTAAGCAGATGGGACAAGTAGTTGGTTGCGTGCAACATAACTTATGAAGATATAATCAAAGGGAGGCAGTAGGTCTGCCAGTAATGGAACTGATCTATAGAGGGAGGATTGAGAAGGAATGGATGAGTGGAGGATCTGTTCTGTGATGCTGCAGAGCGCCGGGTAAAGACATACAGTGGAACCTCAGGTAGCTCTCTTTCTGATCGTTAAACTGTGGGTTCAGCTCATTGTTAGCGGTTCATTTTATCTTCCTTTAGCCAAGTGGCGATGAAGCAATGAAAGCCTGCATTCTCCAACTCCCCGAACAAAGGCTGAGTTTGAGACCTGCCAAAAAATGCCTCCTTTTCACATCTCCGGCAAGTTTCAGTAGCTTCACTCGATTTTGACATACGCGTTGGAGATCTCCAGGAACCCTTCCTGTAAAAACTGGCGATTGATTGGCCCAGATCCGTCTGTCTCGCAGGGCAAAGTGAAATCGTGTTTCCACAATAAACCATTTTATTACTCTAAACAACTCGATCAGAACAGTGTTCCTACTTCTGCACTCACGAGAATAAAGGGGCAACATTCACATTTGATGCCCATTTCAAAGTTCACAAAGCCTGAATTTTCCTCTTCAATCGATACAGCTGACACTTCGAGGTTAATAAAATTGTGGGTGTTTCTCTGATTCGCATCGGTGAGAAGAATAGTAACAATAGCGTCGATTTGGCCTGATCGGCAGCTCCAATGTTTAGTGAGGCTCCACCTCATCTTTTCTCGAAGCTGAAGTTCGTGAATTAGCTTCATAAACTGTGCTGGTGTAACAGGTCAGCAGACATGATTGGTCTCTGCCATCTATGAGAGTAAAATAGGAGATCATTAAGCAAGTATTTGTCATCTCCAGATGGAGATTAAGGCGCAGGATCATGTTACCACTGCAAACAGAAAAAAAAGACAACCACGTGCTGTAATACCGTTTGTTGGAACTGTATCATATTTCCGAATGAACTGCTGGGATAATGAATCTACACAGTTTGCAGTTTACAGTTTCTATACAGTATCCATCTGCACAGTTTACAGATGGACACACAGCTATTAACAATACTGTTTCCCTAATTTTCAAGTAAGTTATCATAGTTTTCGCAACAGCATAACTGCCACAACGGTCAGTGAAACTATAATTCCATCAAATCAAAACATCAGAGCAGCCAATCTACCATGTATCTTTGCGAAATACTACATAGAAAATGCGGTTGAAAATCCAAAACAAACAAAGGAATGCCTGTGTGAGAGAAATAATGTGAAGAAATTGCATGACTGCTGGAGGAAATGCAAAAATTCAGCCGTATAATGTTCGAGCCAGCCAGAAAAGGTCTCAGTGCACCATCACTCCCGATACCTCAGTCGGTCAGATTTTTAATCTGAGGTTCCAGTGTTCCAGTCGCTGTGGGAGCTTTGGTTTCAAATCTCCATTCTCAATCGAGTCACATTGTTTCAGAGTGCCGAGTGAATCCGCTGGTCATTTAATGTCTGTTCTGGACATTCGAACGCGGATGAAATCCAATCCAATTTTGTACGATTTGGTTCTCGGTCTTGTATGCTATGACGTTGCAAGTGTTCTTCGTCATGAACAATGCTAACCCAGAACCCTCAGGCAATTCATGCTGGTCGCCGTAAGATTGATAAAAGAAACTTTTGCACATTCTGATTTCCTTCCAACTGTAACTTTATATTTCGTTCCCGGTGGTTGAAGAAATATTGATTGCCATTCTGAGATTTTGAATTTCAGCCACACCCATTGAGGATGGCTACTTTAAGGTTGTTTTTATGCTGGCCTAACAAAACTGTTTAATATCACGCAATTGATTCCATAGTATGTAAAATCCCTTTCTTCGGCGATATTTGCAACTTGAAACTGTGCAGGCTTTGCCATGCTTTGTAAAAACGTTGCTTTTAAGAATTGATGGAGAGCTTTTTAATTGACAAATGTTATTGTCCAAGGCAATGAATCCTCCATCACTGCCCAAAGTTCCAACTTGAAAAGACACACTGTATCTTCACTTTGAACGATATCAAACATTCCTTCACTGTTGCTGGTTTCAATTGCGGGAATATCTTTCCCAAAAGTACTATAAGAGCAGATACACCACATGAATTGCAGTGATGGAAAACATGTTTTTGAAATGAGATTTTTATAGTTTGCTGTTTTACCCACGGACTCAGATTCGTTACTGATTCCTAAAGACTTGGTAACTAAATCATTAGGAAGTTGTGGTCCAGTTTTTTTTTTCTGCTGGTGATCTTCCCTTCGTTGCAATTCTCGTTCCCTGCAAAACGGACAGACATGATGAACGGAGATGCTCATTTCCCACTTTCTGCATTTAGAAGGGTTTGCAAAGGAGCCACAGTCCTTGATTATTCTCTACTGGTTTGTATTAATTAAATGCAGTTATTGAATGTATCATTGGTTCGCTTTCAATCAGGTAGCTGTCTCAAATTTTGGAATAAATTAGGGTCCTTTTATTAGGTTAGAGTGGTGTTTCCAGGACAACCGCACAAATAAGAACTTCTATGTGTTACTGTTTGACACGTACTCTCTAAGTCGTTCTATTCTCATATCCCCCACCCGCACCTCCGCCCTTCACTCCACGTTCCTGCAGCATCACTTTCTCACCGCGAACCTCACAGGAATAATGGCCAAGATGAAACAACGATTAAAAGTGAATGCTGAGAGTTGGTTTTCTTCAGAAAGATTTGGGTTTCGTGGCGATAATTCGTCAAGCAAGTTTTGGCGAGGCAATGATGTTTGAGTGAGAGAGCTGGATAATTGAGAGGAAGCCAGTGACTGTCTCCAAACCCAGTGGGGAATACTTGTGTGATGGAAATAATCTGAAGGTATTGGATGACAGCTGGAAGGATTGCAAAACTTCAGTCATGCAATGTTCAGATCGGCCAGTATAGGGCGCTGCGCACACTCACTGCCAGAGCCCGGATAGCTCAGTCGGTAGAGCATCAGACTTTTAATCTGAGGGTCCAGGGTTCAAGTCCCTGTTCGGGCGATGCTTTTAAATGTCTATTCTCAATCTAGTCACAATCTTTCATGTGTCAAGTAAGTCACTCGTCACTTTGCGTTTCCTCCAGACATTGAAACGCGAATGCAATTTCAATTTCGCCAGCATTGTCTGTTATGGTGTCTCAAGTGCTCTTCATCATAAGTAATGCTATTCCAGAACCAACAAGGAATTCATAATGATTGTTTTACGATTGATGAACCAAAGCTTTGTTATATTTTGATAAGTTTTGAAATGTAACATACTTCTCCGATTTACCTGTTTGAATTTATATTGAATGTCATCACGAGATGTCGAATTTCATCCAGGCACATCGGCGCTGTCTATTTTCAGATGGTCGTTATTCTGTCCAGACAAAACTCCTTAAGATGATGCAATTGGTTCCATGGTACTTAAAATTCAAATCAGGTGGAATAGCACAATTCATGTTGGAACTTGAAAGCAGACCATGCTTTGTAAAAACTTTGTTTTCAAGAATAGATTGAGAGCTATTGTCATTGGCAAATTTGTATTTTCAAAGGGAATTGTATCCTGTATCAGTGCCTAAAGTTTCAAAACGAAGATGCTTTCTCTAGCTTCACTTTGAACGAAATCCACCCATCCCCTCACTGCAGATGACTTCAAGTGCGTGAACTTCATTCTCAAAAATACTGTAGGAGCAGCGACAACACATGCTCTGCTGCGATGTTAGAAAATGTCTTCTGAGGGAGATTATTATGGATAGCTGATTTGACCATGGACTTGGTGTCATTGCTGCCTCCCCCACGTGTTGGGAACTAAATCATCAGGAAGTTGTGATTCCAGAACTGATGCTCGAAATTGATTCTTGATTGCAATACTCGTTCCTCGCAACATGGGCAAACAAGCTGAATTCAGGTTGTGAACGTCATTCATTTCCACCCTCATTTCCAGCTGTGTACATATAGAAGGGTTTGCAAAGCCTCCAATGACGTTGCATATTCTCCACTGATGTGTGTTGATTAGGTGCAGTTATCTCAAAATATCATTGGTTTGCTTATCAATGGGACTGTTATCTACATTTTGGGAATAATTGATAGCCTTTCATTGGGTTAGAGTGCTGTTATAGAGACAAATGCATAAATAAGGATTTCTACAGACAAATATTTGCAAATATTGCCCTTAATCAGTTGAACACCACACCCCATTCCCACTCCCATACGCCAACGCCCATCCCCCACTCCAGATCCTGCAAAATCACCATGTCACCGCGAATCTCACAGGCAATAATGGTCCAGCCTTCTCCCTCCAATGTCCGGATAGCTCGGTCAAGCATTAGGTTTTTAATTTGAGGGGCCTAGGTTCAAGCCCCTGTTCCAGTGATACTTTTAAACCTCCAATCTCAATCGAATCACACTGTTTCATGGGCCAAGTAAACCACTGGTCACTTTGTGTCTATTCCGGTCATGCAAACGTGGATGTATTCTAATCCAATTTTGCCCCACTTGGTGCTCAACCTTGCATGCCATGGGGTTTCAAGTGTTTTATGTGATGAATAATGCTAATTCAGAACCCACAAGGAATTCATGCCCATCGCGGTGACATTGATAGACGAAAGCATTGCAATATTCTGATTTGCTTTCATGTGTAACTTACTTCTCCGTTCCAGCTGTTTGAAGGCATATTGAAGGTGATGATGAGGTTTTGAATTTCATCAAAAGCCATTGAGGGTAGTTAATTTAAGATAGTCTTAATTCTAACAAAACAAAACTAATTAAGATCACGCAATTGGTTCTATGGTACTTAAAATTCAAATACATTTCATTCAGTGATATTTACACAATTCATGTTGAAACTTTGCAGGCATGCAATGCTTTGTAAAAGCTTTGGTTTCAAGAATCAAAGAACAAAGAAAAGAACGAAGAAAATTACAGCGCAGAAACAGTCCCTTCAAGCCTGCACTGACCATGCTGCCCGACTGAATTAAAAACCCCATATCTTTCCAGGCTCCGTCTCGCTCTATTCCCATCCTATTCATGTGTTTGTCAAGAAACCCCTTAAAACTCACTATCGTATCCGCTTCCACTCCTTCTCCCAGCACCGACTACCATCTGTGTAAAAACTCTTGCCTCGTATATCTCCTTTAAATCTTGCTCTCGCCATCTTAAACAGATGTCCCCCTAGTAATCGACTCTGCTACCCTGGGAAAACATTCTGGCTATACTTTTTTTTGCTGAGTTTGAGGGGCGACTTGATCGAATCGATTGAGAGCTATTTTCATTGAAAGATTGTATTGTCGGGGCAATTGAATTGTCCATCGCTGTCCAAAGTTTCAAAAAGAAGGACTCTGTCTCGTTTTGAACGATATCACCCATACCCTCACGTTGTTGGCTCGAAGGCTGGTAGAAAGAGGTAACCCTGGATAACTCGGCACATTGAGGCTCTGCTCAAGAAGAAGAACGAGGCAGCTTGGTCGAGTGAGCCCCTGAAGACTATAGTGGGTGTAGGAAAGGATAGGAGAGAAATCGAGAGGACAAAAATGGGACATAAGGTTGTTTTGGCAGATAAAGCAAAGGGCAATCCAAAGAGCTTCTACAAATACATAAAGACCAAAAGAAAAAAGAGGGGCTGTTAAGAGTAGGGCCTCTTAAGGAGCAGCAAAGTCATCTATGTGCGGATTCACAAGAGATAGATGAGAACCTAAGTGAATATTTCACATCAGTATCTACTGTTGAGAAGCATGGATGCGAGGGAAATTGGGGAAATAAATAGTGAGGCCTTGAGAAGAATACACGTTACAAAGAACAATTATTAAATGCAGTTATTTAATGTATCATTGGTTTGCTTTCAATCAGGTAGCTGTCTCAAATTTTGGAATAAATTAGGGTCCGTTTATTCGGTTAGAGTGGTGTTTCCAGGACAACCGCACAAATAAGAACTTCTATGTGTTACTGTTTGAAACGTATCTCTCTGAGTCACTCTATTCATGTACGCCCGCCCGCACCCCCACCCTTCACTCCATGTACCTGCAGCATCAGTATCTTACCGCGACCCTCACAGCAATAATGGCCAAGACGAAAGAATGTTTAAAAATGAATGCTAGGAGTTGGCTTTCTTCAGAAGGATTCGGGGTTTGTGACAATAATTCGTCAAACAAATTTTGGCGTGGCATTGATGTTTGAGTGAGGGAGCTGTATAATTGAGAGGAAGGCAGTGACCGTCTCAAGCCCAATGGCGAATACTTGTGTGATAGAAACAATCTGAAGATATTAGATGATAGCTGGAAGGAATGCAAAACTTCAGCCATGTGATGTTCAGACCGGCCAGTATAGGGCGCTCCGCAATTTCACCATCGCAGCCCGGATAGCTCAGTCGGTAGAGCATCAGACTTTTAATTTGAGGGCCCAGCGTCCAAGCCCCTGTTCAGCCGATGCTATTAAACCTCCATTCTCAATCGAGTCACACTCTTTCAGGTGTCAACTGAGCCACCGGTCACTTTGCGTTTGCTCCAGACATTCAAACGCGGAAGTACTTCGATTCAATTTTGCACCAGATGGTTCTCAGCCTTGTCTGCTATGACGTTTCAAGAGCTCTCCATCATAAGAAATGCTATTCCAGAATCCCCAGAAGGAATTTATGATGATTATTTTAAGATTAATGATCGAACTCCACTCTAAGCGAGGGAAAGACATTCAAATAAGCTCGGTACTATCTACATTCAATTAAATGATGTTTAGTTAAAGTTAATTTTCATTTAATGTTAAAGTGCGTTTTGGGAGTTAAAGTAAAACCGCATGCACTGATGGAGTCCGGATCCTTCCATTCCCATCCTACCTCGTGTGTTCATCGAGTTGCACCTTAAATGCCGCTATCATATCTCCCACCGCATTTCCGAGCAGTGTGTTCCAGCTATTCACCATCCCCTGTATAAAAAAAGGTTTTGCATATCTCCACTAAAAATTTTTCCTTTGCAACTCAAATCTATGCGAATGGAATGTTGGCCTTCATAGCGAGGGGGGATCGAGTAAAAATGCAGGGCTGTCTTGCTGCAACTGTACAGGCCACTGGTGAGGCCGCAGCTGGAGTACTGTGTGCAGTTTTGGTCGCCGCACTTGCGCAAGGATATTTTGGCCTTGGAGGGAGTGCAAAGGAGGTTCACTTGGCTGATACCGGAGATGAGGGGGTTGGACTATGAAGAGAGACTAAATAGACTGGGTCTGCACTCGTTGGGGTTCAGAAGGATGAGGGGGGATCTTATAGAGACATGTAAGATAATGAAAGGGATGGATAGGGTAGACGTAGAGAGATTCTTCCCGCTCAGAAGACATAGCAGGACTCGAGGGCATAGCCTCACGATAGGGCTGGGGGTGGTGGGTGGAGTTTAGAACGGAGTTGAGGTGGAACCTCTTCACTCAAAGGGTGGTGAATCTCTGGAATTCTCTGCCTGTTGAAGTGGTGGAGGCTACCTTGGTAAATATATTTATGTCACGGGAAGATAGGTTTTTGACAGACAAGGCAATTAAGGGTTATGGGGAGAAAGTGGGAAAGTGAAACTCATCCACTTCAGTTCAGCCATGATCTTATTGAATGGCGGAGCAGGCTCGAAGGGCGAGATGGCCTACTCCTGCTCCTATTTCTTATGTTCTTATGTTCCCGAGTACTTCACTTTTCTACCCGAGGAAACAGCATTTGACTATCGACTCTGTCCATGTCACTCATAATTTGTAAATCTCCATCAAATCATCTCTCAAATTCAGGTCAAAAGCATCAGCCTTTTAACCTGAGTGGCCAGCGTTCAACTCCCTGTTTGGGCGTTGACTTTCTTCCACCCCAAACACAATTGTTTGACGTGTGTTTTTTTTAATAGATTAACCGATGTATTTCTTGCAAAATATTAACGTATTGAATTTATATCAATGTGTTATATATGTCCAGCGAGCCCTCTGTGAAAAAGAAATTAATCCTCATTTTACTCTTCATAAGACACAGGAAGGCAGAACGAGATCGCTGTCCACCCAGTCTCGCTGTGGATCAGTGCGAAAAATGTGTTCAGCGAAATCTGAAATACAATTGATTCATCCAAACAGGCAGTCTTACAAAGCGCAATGGCAACATTTGAAAAACACCTCAGCTCAAGATTCACTATAACCCAAACAGCCAATTAATCGGAAAATGCGAACAGGGAAATCGGCCGCCACCAGTTCATGTAATGTTGGAGAGCAGCCAATGAAGTTCCCTGTATCACGGTTTGGGTAGAAGTTGCATAACTCAGTCGGTAAATTTTTCATCTGAGGATACAGGATTCAACTCCCTATTCGGGCGCTGCTTTTCAACTTAAACAAAAACTCTATTCGTGTCGCTGCACAGAAGTCATCCTTTTCTCTCTCAGAAATGCTAACTCCCGCCCTTTATTGATCTACGAGTTATTTTGACCTAGTTTCGTAAGTTATCTTTCAAGATTATCTAATTTCTTATCACTATGCACACCACAAAGTTCTTTCAAATTCCTGCCATCTCCTTAAATCTCAATGTCACTTCTTTTTAATGACACAAGTCTTCAACCCTCATTTGATTGTTACATTTCATATACAGTTTGAACTTTGCAGTCTAACCCTTAATAAACTAATGTTTCAAAATAAAGTTGTTGTTTCAAAGCGTTTATTTGACAAGTGGATACTCCCTCTACTGGCAGAGTATTACAATTGTAACTCATTGATCAGAGATTTATGATCTGCTGCCAAGGCTCTTTTTCCAAAGGAGATGAGGAAGTAGCCATCATGTCCCGAGCATCTTCTTAATCAACATTAGCAAGGCAGATGATCACGTCATTGGAGGAGCTTTTCCGATGAAAATTGGATTCCATGGTAACTTCATACCAGAAGTGAAAAGGCAACATTGGAGCCTATGGTGAAAAGGGATATAAAAAGAGGTGTGTCTCTTACACAGACTTAGAGCATAAGCTCAAGCTTCTTTTTAGAGAAACCCATTAATAAGGTACAAATTGTTGTTTGAGCGATTCAGATGCTGGATGTTAAAGAGTTCCGTCTTCATACTGAACGCGTCTTCTATTCAATAGCCTGATGCGGAATATTTGTTTTTAAGCAGATGGCCACAGCCTTACCAAAATATAAGAGGCATGTTTCAAAGTTAATTTGCCAAAGAAAGGGTGAAGACCACAGAGAGTTCTGTAGTTAACCGGGGAAATATCGATTACGTTCGCCAAGAAGCTGAACCATCTCCTCCATCTTTCAAGTGAAACAGGGTTTACTTGTACTTTACACATTATTTATGCTGTGTTCGCGGTGGCTGTTCCATTCCTCAGGGAAGCATCTTTTATTAAATTAAGTGTTCTTTGGAACTCTATTGTATAGTTTGAGGCCCCGACCTTTTCTTTGTTCACCTATCACTTTAACTCTCTAATGCATCATAACGAGGCTAGCATTACATATTTGGCTTTCTGAGGTTCTATGAAAGAGGAAGTGCAGATTTTTTTAAATGTAAATGCAGCTATTCTGTGAAAGTGTACCAAACTGCCTTAATTCCCCCTCCCATCCTTACCCAACTGTCAATTTCTGTCTAAGAGATCCTGTCATTCCCCATATATGCCTTTCCTTAACAGTGGGATCGTATTTTCAATATTTGCAGCTGTTCATTAAAAAAAAGTCCTCAGGATCGTTATCAGTGGGATTGTATTTTCAGTATTTGCAGCTGATAATTTTTAAAAAAGTCCTAAGCCATCAGTTCCTGGGAGTTCACACGCTTTTAGTGCCAATCATTTCTCCAATAGTTTTTCAATGCTCAGACCAGTTGTTCTTTACGTACATTATATCTCCAAAATACAGACATGATCGGAAAATCCCATCATGGGTTAATTACAGGTAAATTGGGTTCAACGAAACGCCTTGAACTTTTGATAGAAAAATTCTACCTGGATATAAATGTATGCAAGCAATTTACTTATCTCCAATTCCAAAAGTCATCGGGATCGTTGGAAAATGTATGATTGGAAACTGGAGGGAAAACATACCTCGTTCGGAAGAACCTATTAGTTTGCAGAAAGACATTGGGAGTGAAAATGTCGGGATAATGGGGCACACTCAAACTGGCAGTTTTAACACAACGATATGCAGAACTCTGACCTAACGATTTGTACTGGGCCCACTTTTCTCAATGGATGTGAAGCGAATACAGAGAGAGCCTCAGTCTAAAATCATGCATTAAACCACTTTGGTGGCCCAGTAGAAAATGTCGATGGGAACAAAAAATTGCAAAAAGCCACTGCAGGTTTAAGTCAGTGCACAAAATAGTGGCACATGGCTTTGAGGAGAGGAAAGTCTGTAGCTAACCATTTCAGACCGAAGGACGTTCAGAGGAGATGGACAGTGATCTACTGGAGAGCAACCGAGTAGCAAAGATATTCGTGCAGAAACAAAATACACAAATTCTATTGCAAACGTGATGTGCTTTTTATTTCAAGAGTTGAGGGATAAAAAGGAGGGAGATTTCTTGTCAGAAATGTTCGATGTATTGTCAACCTATAAGACATAACACTGGGCGTCATTGGAGATGCTAAGAGATAGGGACAATTCTGGTTTGCCACACTGCAGAAGACAGATGCTGCAGCGCACAGTCATGTACCAATTGAACTCTTCGTTCAGCAACAACCTTTTGGTCCTGGTGCAGGAAACTCTGAACAACGAACAAAGAACAAAGAAAATTACAGCACAGGAACAGGCCCTTCGGCCCTCCAAGCCTGCACCAACCATGCTGCCGACATAACTAAAAACCGCCTACCCTTCCAAGACCATATCCCTTTTTCCCATCCTAATCATATATTTGTCAAGATGCCGCTCAAAAGCCACTATGATTTCGGCTTCCACTGCCCCAGCAGTGAGTTCCAGGCACCCAACACACTCTGTGTAAAAGATCTGCCTTATATATCTATTTTAAAGCTATGCCCCCTAGTTATTGATATTTACATCCTGGGAAAAATCTACTGACCATCCACTCTGCCCATGCCTCTCATAATACTGTAGACTCCCATTCGGTCGTTCTGCAACCTCCGTCGTTCCAATGAAAACAAACTAAGTTTCTCCAACCCCTCCTCGTAGCTAATGCCTCCATAACAGGGAACATGCCTAAACATTTTCTGTACCTATTCGACAGCCTCTACATTTTTCTGGAATTGTGGCGTCAGGAATTTAACACTATATTCCGAGTGAAGCCTAACTAAGGTTCTATAAAGCTGCAACACGACACGTCAATGTTTAAACACAATGCCCTGGCCAATGAAGGCAAGCATGCTCTATGCCTACTTGACTACATTCACCACCTGCGACGCCTCTTTCAGGGACTTGTGTACTTATATACACAGATTCCTTTGCTTTCAATACTCCGAAGGGTTCTGCCATTATCTGTATTAGACCTTCCAAAATGCGTACCTCACATTTGTCTGGATTAAACGCCTTCTGCCATCACCCTGCCCAAATCTCTAACCACCTATAACCTGCCGTATCCTTAGATGGTTCTTATCGCTATCTGCAAATCCTCAAAGGTTTGTATTGTCCACAAACTTACTAATCAAACCAGTTCCATTTTTCTCCAAATCCACTGCTACTCTGTCTCCTCTTACTGAACCAGTTTTGTATCCACTTTCCCAGCTCACCTCTGATCCCATGCAACTTCACCTTTTGCACCAGTTTGCAATACCTTCTCAAATGCCTTACTGACGTCCATGTGGACAACATCCACTCTCCTACTCTGGTCAGTCATCTTCGTCAGTTCCTCAAAAAACCTCATCAATTTCGTGAGACACCACCTCTCTTTCACAAAACCATGTTGCTGCACACTAATATGTTCGCTTAATTCCAAGTGGGATTAAATCCTGTCTCGCATATTCCTCTCCAATAATTTCCCTTCCACTGATGTAACACTCACCAGCTTGTAATTACCTGCATTATTACAAAGATTTCTCTCAAGGCCCCAGCAATTTCCTCCTTTGCCTCGCTCAGTATTCTGTGGTATATCCCATCAGACCCTGGGGATTTGTCTTCCTTAATGTTTCTCAAAAACCCCAGTACCTTCTCCTTTTTGATAGAAGAGCCTCCCGGCACATCAAACTACACAGTCCCCTGTAACTACTGCTCTAATGTTCTTTGTCCCTCCCTGCTTAACAACAGTGCCAGCCATGGTGCCACTGCTCTGGCTGTTGGTCCTGTGATCCTCTCATAAGACATCGCCCCATCAGTTTCCAAAACGGTGTACGTGTTAGAAACGGGGATGACCACAAGGGACCCCTGTATTGACTGCCTGCCCCTTCCAGCGGTCGCCGATCTATCTTCAAGAATCTTAGCTGTCTTTAAATCCTTTATCTTTGACGCTATCCACCACCTTCATTCTCCTAAGTGCATCCGACTGTTGCCTCAATGGACTATCCATGCTGTCTGCAAGAATTTGCAATTAGGGGCACTCCCTGCAGACATAGATGTCCGAGATGCTGGAAGGGTCTCTGATCCGCTGCATCTCACAAGTCCAGCATTAAAGCCCCACTGAGCAACATTTCGAGCACCCATTAAATTATTTATGAAAAATTATAAAACTCTTAGCTTCACGTTTACCTTCTCACGATGTTTTGTTTGGGTCTGAGAAAGAGGAAGGAGGAAAAGGCTAATGGAGTGTTTGGGGTTTCCCGCTCCTTGACACCAAGTCTTCCACTTCCCACTTTTTCATGGATGGTACTGGTTCGACTTCTCCAAGAATGCACCAGTCCCTCAGCCACCGCTACTCTGCAAGTTGGTTAAGGTGCTCCCTATATTCTACATCCTTACATACTTGATAAAAATTGATGCAGGAGAAGCAGCATTTTGGTTGTGTACAGGTTGTGACTCTGTTTATGCACAATACTTCTCTGCACCGTTATCGCTTATGACTGCCCGACTGTGCAATCTCGTAAAAAAATTGTCAGGGATCTAATCCAACAATTAGTTTGCACAATGCAAAGGATTCATTTGTGTGAACATTGGCGCCTGTCACTTTTCGAAAGTCCATTTCTATGAGAACAACATTGACCTGATGCAAGGGCAATGTGATCAATATTTTTTGATTACCAGGGGGCTATAGACTAATGGTACTATCAGAATACAGTTCATCCAGAAAGTCAGCTAATGATCTGCAGAGCTGGGTTCAAATCCCGTCAGGGTAGCAAGTCAAATTTGAATTCAATAAAGAAAAAATGTGGAATTAAGAATCTGTTGATGTCCACAGTATTATTGCCGATTGTCAGCTCACTCATGTTCTTTGCGGAAGGAAATCCACCATCCTTGCGTGCTCTGACCGACATGTGATTCGAGAGCCACAACAATCTGTTTGACTCTCAATTGCCTCGGGCAACTCGGGATGGGCAATAAATGCTGGCCAGCCAGCAAAGCCTACATCCCATCAATGAATAATAAAACAAAACAAAACGCTCAAATTATGATGGACAGAGAGAGAGCAACCTCGGGCCTGATTTGGAGATAGAACATAGAACCCTACATAGAACATAGAACCCTACAGTGCAGAAACAGGCCCTTCGGCCCATCGAGTCTGCACTGAACACAATCCCACCCAGACCCTATCCCCATATCCCGACACATTTACCTGCTAATCCCTCTAACCTACACATCCCAGGGCACTAAGGGGCAATTTTAGCAAAGCCAATGAACCTAACCCGCACATCTTTGGACTGTGGGAGGAAACCGGAGCACCGGGAGAAAACCCACGCAGACACGAGGAGAATGTGCAAACTCCACACAGGCAGTGACCCGAGCCGGGAATCGAACCCAGGACCCTGGAGCTGTGAAGCAGCAGTGCTAACCATTGTGCTACCGTGCCGCCCACGATAGAGCTTACTGTCGTGAAGATGGGAAATTAAGGATAAATTGAGAAAGCAGCATAGCGAGAGATAATGAGATATAGAACAAAAACAGTGCGAGATCAAATATAAAGCGATAGAGAAACGAGAACAGCAAGGGAGCACTCAAAAGTTCGGAGGAACTGTAGTAAAAAGAGACAACGTGGGGGAGGTCAAATTTCAATAAAGTGAGAAACAGAATCGAAAAAAGGGCAAGAAAAAGGGTAGAAGTGCAGATTGGCAACTCTAAAATATTTATGAAAAGCAGTTACAAGATAGATAAACGGTGCGAATGAAAGAAATAATTACTTTGCCCCGATTCTGAACATCACTTTTCAAAGCTAATGACGACGACTGATTCAGAATGCAACTTTTCTCAAGTTAGAAGGAACAGGTATAACCCTGCACTCTACGGATTCAATTAAAACAATTATTCCCAAAATTGTAAGACAGAACCTGTCCCAATCCGACTTCAGACAGAGACAGGAGGCGTATAGATTGAAAGGAGATGTAAGCCCTGTGCCGACATGGCCACACCATCCAAGCTTTGGTATTTGCAAAACAATTCATAGAACATAGAACATTACAGCGCAGTACAGGCCCTTCAGCCCTCGATGTTGCGCCGAACAGTGGAACCAATCCAATTACCCTCGAACCTAAACTGTTCCAATATTATCCTTACGTCTATCCAATGACCAGTTGAATGTCCTTAAAGTTGACGAGTCCACAACTGCTGCAGGCAGAGCCTTCCATGCCCTTAACTATGCTCTGAGTAAAGAACCTACCTCTGGCATCCGTCCTATACTTATCACCCCTCAATTTAAAACTATGTCCCCTCGTGTTAGCCATTCCCATCCAAGGAAAACGGCTCTCACTGTCCACCCTATCTAAACCCCTCATCATCTTGTATGCCTCAATTAAGTCAGCTCTTAGCCTTCTCTCTAACGAAAAGAACCTCAACTCCCTCAGCCTTTCCTCATAAGAGCTTCCCACCATATCAGGCAACATCTTGGTAAATTTCCTCTGCACTCTTTCCAATGCTTCCACCACTAATATGAGAATAATCAATCAATGAGGCGGTAAATCTGACCCTTTTAGCTTGGAACTGGAACTGTTACGGAAGATAAAATAATTGCTCGAGATACCTGTGTTCTCATATATATCGTCATCATCCAAAACATCATCTAAATTCGTGTTGTTTAAGGAAATTTACAAATTGTGACAGGCCATATTATCAAATCATTGACAGTTTCCCGGATAGATTTTCATTTAGTTCTGGGCAACAATCATCGAGATTCAAAGAGAAGCATTACCTTTTTGTTCTCTCCAAAGATGCTGCCAGACCCCCGGAATTTTTCCAGAATTTTCCACCTGTGTTTATAGTTTTCAGTTTTGGCCATATAGAGGGAGGAGATTAACAACATCAAGGTCTGAATCTCCAATCTTTGGTCGGGTCACAGGCTGATAAGAATCTAGAAGAGAGCAAAAACGTTGCTAACGCGCCCAGCCCCCTGAGTTGGTTTGTTCACAAGTTGTGTAATTGCAGAGAATGTCTTTCAAAACTCTGTCAATGTAATTCATGTTTGCTAAGAAAATCTTTGGTGAATCCAAAGACTGAGAAGTCATTCTTTCTATTGTTTCACGATAAATGCCCTCCCGGTGCAGGGTAATCACATCCATCAGGATATACACCAGTATAACGTATAATTGGTTCAGTGCATAGAATCATAAAATCCTACAGTGCAGAGAGAGGTCATATGGCCCATCAAGTCTGCGCCAACCGCAATCCCACCCAGGCCTTCTCCCCATATGCCCACATATATACCCACTAATTACACTAACCTATGCATCTCGGGACATTAAGGGGCAATTTAGAAAGGCCAATCAATCTCGCCCGCACATTTTTGGACGCTGTAAGGAAGATTAGAGGGACGAATTTCCAGATCCAGAGCACTATCTCAATATCAGCACATTAGCAAAGGCTATCCTCGAAATTTCTTTTTATATGTAAGTAATTTAATCTGCCAAAATGCATCTAATCCGCGAATGCATACTGGACTCTCCAAATTGAACCAGGTTTGTGGTTCAAACCGAGTACACTCCCTGAATGCGTGAAACCCTGAATGCCGATGCAAATCATGTGCACTTTCCAGTCTTGTCACCATTATTCCTCACTGAACTTACAACGCCAAAGTCCTAGTCAAAGCATGTGGACGATACTCTTTCTGTCTCCATTGCCGACTAACACTTCCGTTTTGCCTTCTGTGCCTGAACTCAGGACGTCTTGATTCAGAATTCGAGTTATCACATGCTGCAGATCTCTGCCGTCCCCGCATCTCCTGCCAACTCCCTCTCGGCCTGAATTGGGGTCTCTTCAACTCCGTGTCTGGGCCCTCCCATACGGGTGAAGTCTGTGAACGCTATTCACAGGGTGAAGGATTCTGGGAGTTCAAGCAAAACATGGTGCCAATTGCATTATGTATCGCTGGGCAACTTCAATCATTCTTAGTCTCGTCCAACCACGTTTATCTCACCGGACCTCAGCGTCAATAACACGCTCCAGTTTCAACTAGCCCATCCTTGTTCGGCTTCGGCCGTTTGACACATTATCGCCTTGCCCTGCCTGGTGGCCAGATTTCTGTCAATTCACTGACGCCACCTCAATCCTTTGACAGACACTTTGCAGCCGCCTCACAGTTTTGTTTCCTTCTTTGCACCATATGAAAAGTTAGCCACATTACTGCCAACCCATTCATCCCAGCCATGAATATATGTTACTCTGTAAGGGACCAACTCTCACCGTTGCTGCTCTTTCTATGTACTTGGGGGAACTTGCATGGTTTTATATATATATATATATATATATATGACTTGATCTATTTCTATCGTGGGCAAATGTATCTCACTGTCTTTTTATAACTCAACATTTGCTGGTGTAGATTTTTGCCCAATTGACTGACCTACTTTTAATCAAGGCAGCATGGTAGATGTGCTGTCATTCATCTTTCATTTCCTGAGCACTTCGCGGATGTTGGATCCTTGTCCCAGATTTATTTTTCTGGCTTCACACAACGTGATAAAATTTAGAGTGATGAAATATCTCCCTTGCTGTCTACATTGTTCTGCTGTCGTACATGTCAGCCAATTTCCACACACTACTTTAACCATAGCTGTTTAATGCTTCATAATTGTCGTCACTGAAGTTTAGAGAATTTTGCTAAAGACTGAATTGAGGAACGCTCAGTCTGATTACTTGCGGAGAATCATAAAGTGCAACGGAAAAAACAGCCACTCCCTTTAGCAGATCTGAAACTTGTGAAAGATGCATTCGACTGCAGATAAACAATATCAGAACCCTAGTGGTTCAGCACTGACACTGACGGTAGACTGTGGTTTTAGTTTGGCGCTCAAAAAATGTTCCGTATTCATTCAGGTGGAATAGTTTTAAACAGGTGCGAATGAAAGATGGCCTAAATGTATAGTTAATGTGAGCAATACGTGTCTGACCACAATATAAAGCCAATATACTTAATTTGTTTCCTGCGTTCACATTCTCAGCGTCTCTGACGAGGTGATCGGCCATCACGGTTTAGATACAGATCAAAGGTATGCGTCTAAGACACGAACTTCTATTGTTTAGTGGGTTGGACATTTGCCACGCAGCAAATTCTAGACATTGGCAGTATATTCAGAAGCTGCACATCTGTCACTAAAGGAACAGAAATGCGAACAAGAAGTAAGATCGTGAAAACTTCCTCTTCCTTTAGCAGTCATGAAAATATTTGGCTAAAGAAAAAAGAATCTGGATTGAACTCCAAGTTCCAAGACTGCAGTCAGAAAACCTCAAAATAAAAACAACACAAAAGGTTGCAGCTTGGTCTATTGGCGAGCCACCATGCCATTGGCGTATATATATTTGGTACCAATCGTTCACACTCAGGCAGCAATTACAGGGGATTCGAGCAATCAGGAAATGGATTATTTGCACCACTGTAAATGGTTGTGCTTATTAAACAGTTGCTATTCCACTTCATTATGTGTCAAAATACTTAACCACATCAACTACAATCTCCAGAATGCACACCAACACTTCAACCTCATACAATCTATACCAGACTTGTGGAAAATAAGTTTACAGTTTCTGCATATGTGCTCCGATTCGGAGCCAGTGTTGTATTTTGGTGTTTAGCACAATAATTCAGATCATTTAATCAGATTCGGCGCTGTAATAGGTCGTCTCCTACTCTTAACTTCCAGGTGTAAATACCAGCTCACCCATGGTTGTTTGAGAAATAGATATCATTACTTGGAAAATTAGACACTTGTATGTTTTTGTCTAGTTCTTGCAGAGTTGTGACCGTCACGTGCATTTCTCATTCTCAATTGGTTGGCAAAGGTTGCGAGCAACACGTTCATCAACTGCTGGAATCCATTTCGTGAGAATGATCCCAGAATTCTGTTAATACTAATTGAATGTGTCGCTGTGTCATTTCTAAAGTCAGCTGAGATTCTATGGGCTCAAAGTCAGCTGCAGGCAAGTTTGACCTACGTTCTTCCTTAAGGGTAAGTGAGTCAGGAACGCTTTTACAAAGGTCAAAAATGACAGTTTCCTTGTCGCGCATATAGCAACAGATTCATTCCGAACTGCTATTATTGTATTACAATTTATAATTGTCCTGGATCGGTAGACCATTGTCTTGTCTGTGCAACAAGAAATGTGAACGGCGAGACAAAATAAATAGCCATTTCTCATCTTTTTGCTGCAAGATTCCACCGAGCAATTTAGTCATCTCAAGCCACAAATGTGAATATAGGAAATGGAGCATCGACGATGCAGGATGGAACAGACCGTGGAAAAGACCGCAATTTCAGGAAATCGGGATTTGACATTGAAATGATCAAGTTAGGGGCTTTCATTGAGGAACGGACAGAGGTTGCAGAATGGAATTTATCAATCCCCCCCCCCCCCCCCTCCCACCCAACCAAACCAAGATTCGGAAATCAGAAACAAAGTGGAGTATTCCATCTCCCATCTCCCTCCGCCCCACTCGCCGACCCCCAGCACTAACAACGTTCTGGAGAACGTTTAGAAGAACGTCACTTTTTAAAAAATTAAATTCAGTTATGATTGTAACAAAAATGTGTTTAAGACAATTTGGGGAACCTCACAATTTTGAGAATTACGTTAAAATTGAATGCCGCTATTTTTTGAATTAGTGGTTAGTATGTTTTACGAACTATGTACTCCCATTCATTTCAGTTTATTGCCGTTTGATTTAGCTCAGAATCGTTCATCAAATGATGAGCCATGCAATAGACAGGGTGGTTATTGAGAAAATGGCGGGTGAAAGGCACACTCATTGAATTAAAGACAGACTCCAGTGTTAGTGCATCGACCAAATTCTATCTTTCAAATTAATCATGTTTGCAATATCACAAGGACATTTGAAGCTTCTGAGTATTTCTCGCGGTGGACTGCTAATCTCAGGTCACATTTTGAATGCAATAGATAAATGGAACTGAACTCAACAACTTCCATTTTGCAAACCAGCACGGCAACTGGGTTTGTTTTAAGTCTCATCACAATTTCAGTCCCGAAGCGATCTTCATGCGGAGCTCTAAGTACAATTTACAGACTCACATTAGTGGTAGTTGTCACTACAGGAATTCTATGACCTCGTGTGTTCTGTTTTACATTAAGTTCACAGCTGAGTTCTAGGAAGAATGAAGCAACGGAGCTCAAATTCTGAGATGACCATCAGCCAACAAAACTCTGCATCCGAGGACGACTCTGACTATGAGTCACTTGGAAAACAGGAGTGAACAGGATGCGAATGGTTTATTCCCATTACGCCCGGCCTTTATCCTCTCCCACTGACACCACCACCGCCTGGATGGCACAAGTTTCCCCTGGAATGAACCAAGGCAGAGAGCACTTTTGGTTCACCAATAACATAGCAGGTAAACTGGGGAATTCATATTTATCATTGAATTTCCATTACCGATGCGATAATTTTTTTTTTTCGGGTACAACGGGACAATTTCCACGTTGAGCATTTGTGTGCTGATCAGTGCGGAATGATCTGAATATTCCTCACCCTGCCTAATCTCACCTCCCATCTCCTGTTACCCACAAAAATCTATTCCATATCGTCCCCTTTGCAAGATTGTTCAAAGTTAGACACTCACAGCAATGTGTTAAATGCAAATGCCTCAATATTAAAGTATCTTTTCTGTTGGAAACGTTCAGCCTGAGAGTTTCATGACAGTTCATGTCAGAAAATCAAATCCAACTGTAACTGCCTTTTCTTTGTCGGTTGTGTGCTGACATTGCTACAGTGGGATACTCGGCTGCGGTTCAGTCAAAGACAGTGTATTTACTGCCACGTAATGGTTTGACAAAATAATTTGGTTTATCAGAATAATTCATATACTAGTAATTATGGAGAACAGTGATTACATCGTATTAGTAGCCAAGTCCAGTGAAAGGGTTTAACACTTTGTTACACATAGCTGGATAGATAGATAGATAGATTGATAGATAGATAGATAGATAGATAGATAGATAGATAGATAGATAGATAGATAGATAGATAGATAGATAGATAGATAGATAGATAGATAGATAGATAGATAGATAGATAGATAGATAGATAGATAGATAGATAGATAGATAGATACTGCAAGCTCTTACCGAATAAGCTGCTTGACAATGACTGATTCTCCTTCCAGATATGAAGATAGGAAGATAAGGAGTCTTAGACGAAGGAAACACCATCAGGCCAGACGTTTCGATTATTTTTCTTCTAACATCCAGATACAGCTGAAGTGTCGAAACTTAGTTGGGACAATATCTTCCTGATGTGATTAAAAACCTCGCGCTGATTGGATATTATAATTAAGCCACTATACGGTGATTGGGATTTGTTTTACTATCTGTCCCTTATAAACGATGCAACTCTAATCAATCGCTGTGAGTGGGCATAAAACATTCCTATAATTTGATCGGTGTGCGTTAATTATTTTTACTCGAATTTGAAACTACAGTGTCATATGTATTTCAGAAATGTGCACACCGGTCTTACAGTTTTGGACAGTGACCTGTAGCTGCTGTAGTAAATCTTCTCAAACAACTACGCGACTTTGTCTGTCAACTTGAGGGGAACGATAATTACAAGAATAAATTAAACATCATAGCAGCCCTGCAAGAGTTATCTGCATATATATTATTTTATGAGGATCAGGAATGTCTCCTTTGTCTGAGTGGACGGTTTGATGCATTCCATCTCTATCATCTGAGTGTTCTACCTGCTGATTCGATTAGTGTCGCTTGCCAGATCAGAAATGAATCGATCTGCATTATTGGTATATCATTATATTTGCACTGAGTTGTGTGGAACTTTTCGCCCATATGTGTTATTCACAAACAGAGGGAACACAAGGACTTTTAAAGATCAAATTAATCAACTTGTATTTAATTCAATCTAAAATGAGAAAAAAATAAATAAAATCCTCTATCCTTGTTAAAATGAAGTCAATAAAATTCAGTTTCTCAATTTATTGAATTTGATACACAATGCAACTCCATCTGATAAGAAACCAAATCATTGCTCTTCTCATGAAATCTGAATTTTTAATCAAGGAAAGACGTTCTTTGATGAATGTTAAATTCATATCAGTGGGGGCACTTTGATTTTGACTTGTTTTATATTTACTAGGAAAGCTACTTCCATGACAAATAGATTTGAGATTGTCGGGCGAGCGGCAGACTTTTAAGATGATGATTTAAAAAGGCAAAAAATGCGCTAACTGATTGGAGATAAAATTAAGAACTGGCTGAGTGGGTTGGCGGGCGCATAAAAAATCTTCGATTTTAAACTCCGCAGCTCCTAAAATCAGAATGCTTCTCAAAAATTACTCATAGTGTTAAAAAATGATTACGTGACAGTTAAAATCATACAAAAGCATAATTTTGGTTTTGATGGAAATTCGCTTGATGACACTTTATTTTGATGTTACATGCCACGGCGCTCACTTAATGGGTGAATAACAGCATTATTCGACAATCTAAGAAACTAAGTCGGAGGGGGGGGGGCGCCCAGTTTCACTCAGCAAAAAGAAGGGAAATCAGATCTCGGTTTCAGATGGAAAGCGACAGTTCTGATGCAATGTGAGTTCAAAATTCTTATTATTCGATTCATCGTCATATCAGAATTTCAACAGAGAATATTTTATTCTTAGGATATGTCGAAGCAATTGATGTTGGCCGGAATACGGACAGGCATTAATTTAATAAATAGACAATTAATTTCATTCCGCTTCCTCATCGTAGGCAGACCACATATGTCGATTTTCCAATTTTGGTTCCTCCACAAACTGAATGATAACTTCAAGAAAAATTATCACAGTGTTGTTGTAGGTCTCTCACCAGCGTCTCTATATATGAGGACAGAACATTTCCTTTCCTGTCGAGGTTCTGCTGAACTCAATTTTTCTGATGGGTGGCCTGGTAACGTTACAGGGAACTGTTGCTGTTAATGAGGCATGTAATGGGATTCTGGTGTTGCAATTGGCCGGGACTGATGATTTGACCTTACGATCTGACATGATAATCATTTAATTATGGGTTTAAAATGTTCAAGCAAGCAGAACATATAACATGTTTCGGGAATGTGTGCTGTCTTCGAAAACTTATTACCTATATTCAAAATTTCCGCATTTTTGCGTATTTCGATATGGCTTGGTATGTTTACGCATCAATGTCAATTTAGATATTTCCTATTAATGCACAGATGATAGTCTCCGTATGTATATTTTTGTTCCACATTGTTAGATCAATATTGGGCGATAAACCAGGAAATTGCGAAATAGTCAGTTGCCACATCATTTCCAAACGGAAATATTGTAGCCTTCCACCTTTTTTGCCTGTATTGAGGAAAGTCATGTGAGGCGAGCAGATGTGAAATAAGTTAAGAGAGGAAAGACATTTACTCGGAAATTAGTACCTGCTCGACGAATCGCAGGAGATCTCCAGGTCAGATGATTGCAAATTATGATTTTTATAATTGCAGTGAACAGAATACAGATAGGGAAATATCATATCCTACATACTTTCGACAGGACATCAGATTCTACTCAATGCATTTACATGTGTTTTGGTAAAATGGACATTGCAATTTGAGCAGCCAAATGTTTTAAAATTTGAATTATTGTGATTACTATGACCGCCAGCGAAGACAGGATGCAACTTCCGGTGGAATGAACACATGATGTTGTTTGCGTAGAATAAAGCAGGCTGTCTGGAAAGTAACAGTTGCGTTAACCATTCTAGCCAACAATTATTTTGGGTGAGTAAGCGCTTGACATTTCATTATGTAGATCTGATAGAGAAAGAAAAACTTCCGACTTTACAGAATTTATTGAAAAGCTATTAATTGACCAGTTGTTTGTTCATTAAATTGGAAAACGAAGCTTCACGTCAAGTGTTTCTCTTTTTCTTTGCCTTGGGATGTATTGGATTGGAACATCAAAACCTTCGGCAGCGATTGCAGGGGGAAAAATTCACATGTCGGTTTTAAAACTATCGAACGCAATTGACTCTCAAAATATTTGTTGTTTTGTTGTTTATAATGTTACATAATTATATCATTATTATTATACCCAACCGTACATAAGTGAAACGTTTGCATTAAAAAAAAACCTACGAAATTCTCCTTTTTCATTAGGGGTCCATCGACCAATCCTTATGTGAAAGATGTCTGTCACACTGAGCGCTGAATCCGGATCCACCGTGCACCATGTAACACTACAGTCGGATATAAAAGAAGACTCAATGTCTTGTGGAGACATCCAGAGTCAGTCGCGGGCCAGAAACTGGGTCATCCAAGCGATGAAGCTTGAAAAAACGAAATATCTGGGTGTAAGATTACGTCATTGTTTGATTCGGGTTTCAAATGTATTCAGAGAGCTCAAAATCTTTCCTGTCGAAATTAGACAGGCAACATAAAATGTTCAAAATAATGTTTGCGGTTGTGTGCATGAGCTTCATACAACAGATTATTAAAATTAACCCCCTTTGTTATCCTTGGGTATTGAATAATATCACCTGTAAATTTTGTTTGAAATTCTCTTCAAGAAATAGAGGAGTAAATTTCGATGTTCTTTCTCTGTCACATCGAGGACCTGGGCGTTGCTGATGATGCAATGCTCAATTGCTCCTTAATAATATTTAGCTGGACTGTGTTCTTGAATGGTTACGGAGTCTGTGTCGTTGGTACTCATATAAACTTAACATGACAACAGTGGAAGGTTTCATACTAGCAATATATTTACAAATAGGGTGCTGTGTGACTTAACTGGGTCTTGGATATGACAATGCTCCCATCACTCCAGATAATAGTTTTGCCGTTTTGATCATTGTTGCCCAAAGTGCATCGACGGCTTCCCAGAGTGTAGATCGTAGATGCAGCTCACTATATTCTACAATGGAACATATATGCAACGCTTGTTTGTTCTGAAATGATGTCCGACATGTTTATGAACTCATTTAGTTCCCTGAACACTTCTTCCACTTATTTTGCCTGCACTCTCTCTCTCTCTCTCTCTCTCTCTCTCTCTCTCTCTCACACACACACACACACACACACACACGCAAGAACATAAGAAATAGGAGCAGGAGTCGGTCATCTGGCCCTTCGAGCCTGCCCCGCCATTCAATAAGATCATGGCTTATCTGTCGTGGCTCAGTTCCACATTCCGGCCCTCTCCCCATAACCCTTCATCCCCTCTCTTATCAAAAACCCATCAACCCGCTTCTTGAAAATATTTAGCGAGGCAGCCTCCACCACTTCAACGGGTAGAGAATTTCAGAGATTCACCACCCTTTGAGTGAAGAAGTTCCTCCTCAACTCCGTTCTAAAACGCCCCCTCTTTATCTTGGGGCTGTGCCGGCTAGTCCTACTGTCTTTTTTGAGCGGGAATAGTCTCTCCACCTCTATCCTATCCATCCCATTCATCACCTTATACGTCTCAATGAGATCTCCCCTCATTCTTCTAAACTCCAATGAGTACAAGCCTAGTTCATTCAGCCTCTCCTCATAGCTCAACCCCCTCAACTCCGGTATCAGCCTAGTAAACCTCCTCTGCACTCCCTCCAAGGCCAGAATATCTTTGCGCAGATGCAGCGCCCAAAACTGCACACCGTCCTCCAGCTGCGGCCTCACCAATGCCCTATACAGCTGCAGTAAGACCTCCCTACTTTTATATTCAATCCCCAGCGCGCGCACATGTCTCTCTCTCGCGTCAATCTCGTTCGATTTCAGTCCTCTACCTCTTCACCCCATCCGCATCACAACCATTCCACACGCACTGTTTGGTTTTCCTTAACTTCATATAGTTCACCTATTTGCGTATGACGTTCTTTGTTCTTTTCCATGTTTTAGGTCACTCAGGTTAGCTTTGGAATATTATTTATGCTGTATCGGATTTTTCTCTGTTGGATGTTACTCGTTCTGACCCCAGAGTCCAAACCAAGGATTCAGAGAACACACTTGGTCAGCGGTCTGTTGGTAAGTCCCATTTCATTGTTGAGATCATGGCCTGGTTAGAATTGAATCTGTATTGGATTTCGTTTGGCAGCACATCTCATTGATGTTTAATACAGTTCCTCCAGAATGCAACTCTGATATTTCGCATTCATGATTTTTTTAAATGGCAGTTTTGTGAAACTCTAAACAAAATATCCTGGACCCCTGGCTTCTGGTGTAATGAGAAGACAACGTTGCCACAAAACAAAACCACTCGTACAAAACAAAACTGAAATTCATATACAAACCGAATTTTCAGATTTTTAACCTTCTTGTGTCTGTGCCGCAATTTTCTTCAGTATTAATTATGATTTGTAATTTGTATTCCTCCACATGTTTTGAAATCGGGCTTCCCACAGTCATGTCCAACTCGTTTATAGAATGTTCACAGTTATCCCTGTACCTTACCAATAGGTTTCACTGTTTTTCTTTCAGCAGTAACTCTGGTGTTACTCCACGCCTCCATTGCCACTCACTTCCCGCGAATTGGAAAATGCCCCTTGACAAATTATACATTAAAAACTAATTTCTGCTCACATTATATACACTGATCCCCAGGTGTCACAGTTTCAACCCGAATCCTTTTATCTTTGGGACCTGTTGTATTGATGAAAAGGCGACGTTAGCTCAAGTTGTTTGGAGTTATGAGCTCTCACCCATTTCCAAATTGCGTCCTGAACTTGAGAATACCTGAGGAATGTCCAGAAAAAACTGAACTACAAATATAGATCCATGCCAGGCAACTCTGGTCAAGCCTGTGAATGAAAACAAAACAAAAAAGAAGATACATAGTTGAGAGTAGTTGTTATTTTTGTGATGTGAAGATGCTGCGTTGGACAGGGATGGGGGCAGTAAAAAGTCTCACAACACCAGGTTAAATCCCAACAGGATACTTTGGTCGCCCGAGCTTTCACAGCGTTCCTCCTTCATCAGGTGAGTGGAGAGTTGGCTTCGCAAACAGGGCGCGTATATTGACACAGACTCAATTGCAACATAAGGGTTGGAATGCGAGTCTTAACATGTGAATAAGTCTTCACAGGAAAACTCAATGCGAGTGGAGAGAGGGGTAATGGCAGGTTAAAGAGGTGTGAATTGTCCCAAGCCAGGACAGTTCGTCGGGTTTTGCAAGCCCACGCCAAATGGTGGGGGTTATACGTAGTGTGACTTGAACCCAAGATCCCGGTTGAGGCCATCCTCATATGTCCGGAACTTAGCGATCAGTTTTTGCTCGGCGATTCTGCATTGTCCTATGTCCTGAAGGCAGCCTTGGAGAACGTTTACCCGAAGATCGGAGGTCGAATGCCATTGACTGACGAAGTGTTCCCCGACAGGAAGGGAACACTCCTGCGAGGTTATTGTCGAGCGGTGTCCGTTCATATGTTGTCATCGCGTTATTGTCTCGCCCATGTACCATGCCTAGGGACATCTTTTCCTGCAGCGTATCAGGTAGTTTTTTATTTGGCCAACGGGTTGTATCAAGTGAGTGAACATGTGTAAATTTTCTCCCAGATAATCATTTGTGGAATTCACTGGTTTATTCTTGGAACTGGCAGAGACAAACGCGTTGTAAGTATACCCATATTGCATTCCTTTGAAACAAAACTTCACTGTGAGCAGTACTGCTTTAATGTTCATTCTGTTACCTATAACGCGGTGATTCGATAAAGACTCTTCGTGATGTATTGTTCGGTGAAGTGGTTGCTAAAACAATGGGTGAGAGAGGAAGTTGCCAAAATAACGGTTGATTCGGTTAGAATGTAAAATAAATGCTAGGGAATTGACGTAGCGAGCTCACACTTGCACGTTTGCACATTGACGGAGGACCAAAATGGAAATGAACGATGACAGTTTAGGTTTATTTGGACACTTGGTGAATTGACCATTGGGATAAGTGTGCATCGGTTTGCTGAAAGATTCGTAGGGGCTCTGGAATATTTGTGACATGTGGTTCTGTGGCTGAGAGGGGAACTAATTCTTCGTATCTGATGTTTTGCTATGTGTACAAAGAGCCACATTCTGTAGAATGCAATGCCCACGATGTTAAGTTCAAATTAGTTTCCAATGCGTATTGAAATAAATTTTCACCTCTTGTGTCAATCTACCGAATGCAGTTTTTAATATCCAAATAACCAATGTTTTTGTGAGATGTCATGATGCGCAGTTTTCTGAACAAATTGCTGCTTAATCTTCACAGCTGACGTCATACGTAGTGATGAATTTGATCAGTGGCGTTATGGTGTTCCTGGATGTATTTCTGTTTCTCGTTGACGACAACCTTTGCATTTCAACACAGGTGAATGTCTTCTGCTACTTTCCTGCAACTATGTAACCGGAATACACCGTAATAATTTGTAAATCAGCAGTTAGAATTTCGCTTCATTTGACACAAACATAATGGCAATATTTAGTACTGAATTAAGTTGCTCCCGCGTTACTTTTCCACATCAATGTACTTCTAACAAACAAGCTTAACCCAGCAACGGAACATGAAACTAACTTTTAAAAAAAACTAAGAAGTTCAAAGAGCGTCACCACGGGTCTCTGAGTTGCCGATTCAGGGAGAGTACCATAACCGCACACTTCACCTTGGCGAAGATGTATTGATTGATTTCGAACTTACACAGTATGCAGTTTGGTTGATTGGCGAAATGCTCATTTGAATAGGTGAAACCAGAGGCACGAGATATTGATGAGATTTTCCCCAACCATCCCTGAAATTTCCAGCAAAAGGCACAACCAAACATGTTGGTCAATAGAATATCCCCAAACCAAAATCCAACCTACCCGCCGCCAAATACCAGCATGATTAGATTGTTTTTATGAGTAACAAGGGGATATTTCTAATTTTGGAGTCGCACAAAAAAAGAGTCTACGTGAAGTAGTCTGAATACATTTCTAAATATCACTATCACATTACCGTCCAGGATTTTCTTTGGCAGCTAAATATTCACACTCTACTCATTTTGTTGCATTATTAATCATTTTCTCCAAAGTTCTCAAATCTGGCTGAATTGTCTGTTGTTAATAAATCAAACCCCGCACCCCCACACCCACCGACTTCGAGAAACTAATTGGATTTAGATAGAGGAGGCAAATGCAGAGCTGTGGGGCAAGGCCAGGAGCCGTGGGTGAAAATGATAAAGTCGGCCGACTCATGGACAGAATGATCGAATGATCTGTCACATTTTTTTGTTGCTTTCCTGACCAGGATCCGCCAGTCAGATCTCGGTCATTCCCCATCTGAGACAACGAATCGACGTGGGTAAATGGAATGCCAATATTTATAAGTTTCCCTGGAACTCAATTCGATTGCAAACCACTTTTGCATTAATCAAGCATTCACCAATGCGGTATCACAACTAAGGAAGACCAATCCCACACCCAACCTGTTTAATCTGCCCAATTTGACGATATTCTTTGTCCAAAGTTTCGGGATATGTTTTACAATCAATTATGCTCTCAGAGGGAGTGTGAGAATTATTTTTGCCACAATTCATTTTTTTTTTAATTCGAACGATCCTTAAACTGTTCTTGCCACAGATACGGGATTATTGCAAGCTTTTCGTGGTCATTCTCTGGATCCTAGCGCTGCTGGAACTCGCATTCTCAGTCAATGCTTCCATTCTCGCACGTGTGATGCTGTGCAGACTTTCTAAGATGCAAATCGATCAGGTTGGTAAATAGATAAACTCTGATTATATATGTAGATGAATTGAAAAGTAGAACCTTTATCTCAGCTTCAGTGATTAGTGAAACTGATTTACTTGTGAACACATGAGTGAGTTCCATTATTCATTGTGCTTATGAATAGTTGATGCTCCGTGTTTGTTGGTTGAGAGGCAGAAAATCTTCCAGGACACCTCCAAGCCACCTTCTTCTCTATGTTGTAACGTGCTCTTTGCAACCACCCCAGTCAGGAAAACTCAGTTAGTCAGGCCCCGATTTTCCGTGAACACACGTGTGCACAGAACTCTATTGTTGTACGGATGGAGTGCTGTACTGTCACAGGTGCCAGCTTTTGGATTAGATATTTGACTGTCCGCACAATCTACCCCTATCTGCACCCTAAATTGGACACTAATGGTCTCGGGAAATAAGGGAAAATCATCCCCGAACGCACTCAAAAATCATCCTCAGACCATCC
Organism: Prionace glauca; assembly: GCA_037974335.1. Lineage (NCBI taxonomy): Eukaryota > Metazoa > Chordata > Chondrichthyes > Carcharhiniformes > Carcharhinidae > Prionace > Prionace glauca. Next base: position 1,253,288 of record CM075734.1, read on the forward strand.
TTCCTGAAAAAAATGGGCGAGGGATGGTCCTATTCCATGTTTCAGTATCTTGCAATATGTCGATTTCTTACGCATTTGTTTTCAATTACACCGTTGGCATCAGTTTAAAATAAGATTTCATTTTTATAACGACCCTTGGGACCCCCAAACAACGTTTTTGTTGCGACTCTTTGCCAGTCATTCTATATGTCGGTGCAGAAGATGTTAGATCGAAAGCCTCAGCATTGTTTACTGCAGTTGACCGTAAGGCTCAAGTGTGGGTTCACATCCATGAAATGAAGTGTAATGTGCCAGTTTGTTATCAGATGGTCGCTGTGCCTTTCAACCGCACTTGGTGGTTCCACAAAGATTTTTAATCAATTAGACTTTTCTAACTTTAACAAGCCAACATAGCCACATGTAAGGTGAAACAATGTTGTGTTTGCAACTGACACAATAGTTGCTCAGTTGGTATATGTTAACGAACAGCGTTGTTGACACCGGGGTGACATATACAGAATTAAAAAAATTGACAGACCACGTTCACAAACATTAATGCATAAATGTTTAAAGACATGCGCATTGAAAAGGGTCACGCAACATGATTCTTTTAAAGATAATTTAACCGGATTTCGGTGTAGCGGGATAGGCCTTCCTTCCTTCCTGATCCATAATTGCCCCTGTCGAAGCCGCTTCTCAGCTGACATTTAGCAATGGTCCATGTGATGTAGGCACACTCAAAGTACGGTTTGGGAAGAGTTCAGTGATTTCGAAACAGCGACAGTGAATGGATGGCGATATATTTCCAAGTTAGAATGTTGAGTGACCTGAAGGGAAAGGTCCAGGTGGAGGTGTTTCTATGACTCTGTTTCTCTGGTCCTTATAGATTTCCCTGGTCCTTATAGATGTTCGTGGTTGTTTGTTTAAAAGGTGCTGTCTCAGGCGCTTTGCTGCGTTCCTTCAGTGAAACTGCTCAAAGAGAATGTGCAACTAATGACTACATTCTGGAATGTTCATGTAACTAAAAAAAAACAGGGAACAGAACCATACAATCTCTCTCGTGCAGAAAGAGGCAATTCAGCCAATTCATCCCGCATCTCATCCAGGCCCATCCCGGTAACACCATTTATTTAGCTTGTTCGGCCCTCTGACACGAAGCTGCAATTTCCCCTGGCCAGTCAGTCTAACACACAGACGTTTGGAGTCGAGAAGCTTTGCTGTCCACATTGACGTCTGTTGCCAGAATTTCTGAATGAAGTTGAACAATGTTAAATCAAGTATATCGGCTAAAAGCCTTTTGTTCTTCCACTGGCTATGGCGTCTATCCTAGACTGCTCAGGGAGACAACAGATGAAATTGCTGGGCCTCCGGCAGAAAGTTTTATCTCTTCATTGGAGAGTGGTGAGGTCCCAGAGGTTTGAAGGACAGCGAATGTGTTACTGTTATTTAAGAAGGGAAGCAGGAATAACCCGGGTAATTATAGGCAGGTGAGCTTGGCGTCCGTAGTAGGGAAGTTATTGGAGAGGAGTCTTAGAGATGGGATGTATGCATATTTAAAACGGAATAATCTCACTGGTGACAGACAGCATGGTTGTGTCAGAGGGAGGCCGTTCCTCGCAAATTTGGTGGAGTTTTTTGATGAGGTGACAAAATCTGTTGACGAAGGATGTCTTCTATATGGATATTAGTAAGGCGTTTGACAAGGTCCCTCATAGCAGGTTGATGCAAAAGGTTAAATCTCATGGGATACAATGAGAGGTGGCTAGATGGGTCGAGAACTGGCTTGGCCACAGGAGACAGAGGGTAGCAGTCGAAGGGTCTTTTTCTGGTTGGAGATCTGTGACCAGTGGTGTTCTGCAGGGCCCTGTACTGGGACCTCTGCTATTTATGATATGTATATATATATAAATGATTTGGAAGAAAGTGTAACTGGTGTGATCAGTAAGTTTGCGGACGACACAAAAATGGCTGGAGTTGCTGATAGCGATGAACGTTGTGGGACAATACAGATAGGCTGGAAAATTGGGCAGAGAATGGCAGATGGAATCTAATCCAGATAAATGCGAAGTGATGCATTTTGGTGTAACTAATGTAGGTCGGGGGGAGTTATACAATAAGTGTCAGAACCATCAAGAATATAGACACAAAAAGGGATCTGGGTGTGCAAGTCCACAGATCCTTGAACGTGGCAGCACAGGTGGAAAAGGTGGTGAAGAAGGCATATGGAATGCTTGCCTTTATAGGACGGGGTATCGAGTATAAAAACTGGAGCCTGATGTTACAGCTGTATAGAACGTTGGTTAAGCAACATTAGGAATATTGTGTCCAGTTCTCGTTTCCACACTACCAGAAGGACGTGCAGAGGAGATTTACCAGGATATTGCCTGGTATGGAGGGTCTTGGCCATGAGGAGAGATAGGGAAAACTGGGGTTGTTCCCCTGGAAAGACGGATAAAGAGGGGAGACCTAATAGAGGCATATAAAATTATGAAGGGTATAGATAAGGTGAGCAGTGGGAAGCTTTTTTTCCAGATCGGAGTTGACAATCATGAGGGGTCACAGGTCCACGGTGAGAGGGGCGACGTTTAGCTCATAAGAACGTAAGAACGTAAGAAATAGAAGCAGGAGTAGGCCAACTAGCCCTTCGAGCCTGCCCCGCCATTCAATAAGATCATGGCTAATCTGTCGTGGCTCAGTTCCACATTCCCGCCCTCTCCCCATAACCCTCAGTCCCCTCTCTTATCAAAAACCTATCAACCCGCATCTTAAAAATATTTAGCGAGGTAGCCTCCACCACTTCAAAGGGCAGAGAATTCCAGAGATTCACCACCCTTTGAGTGAAGAGGTTCCTTCTCAACTCTGTTCTAAACCGCCCCCCCCCCCTTCATCTTGAGGCTGTGCCCCCTAGTCCTACTATCCTTTCTGAGCGGGAAGAGTCTCTCCACCTCTATCCTATCCATCCAATTCATCATCTTATACGTCTCAATGAGATCTCCCCTCATTCTTCTAAACTCTAACGAGTACAAGCCTAATTTATTCAGCCTCTCCTCATAGAACATAGAACATAGAACATTACAGCACAAACAGGCCCTTCGGCCCTCGAGTTGCGCCGATCGCATCAACCCCACCAATCTATAGACCTATCTATAACCCCCAATCCCATTAAACCCCATATACTCATCCAGAAGTCTTTTAAAAGACCCCAGCGAGTTCGCCTCCACCACCGACGACGGCAGCCGATTCCAATCACTCACTACCCTCTGAGTGAAAAACTTACCCCTAACATCACCTCTGTACTTCCCTCCCCGCACCTTAAATCTGTGTCCTCTCGTAGCGACCATTTCAACCCGGGGAAATAGCCTCTGAGAGTCCACCCTATCTATTCCTCTCAACATTTTATAAACTTCTATCAGGTCGCCTCTCAACCTTCGCCTCTCCAGGGAAAAGAGTCCCAGCTCCCTCAACCTATCTTCATAAGGCATGCCTCCCAGTCCAGGCAACATCCTTGTAAATCTCCTCTGCACCCTTTCAATAGCTTCTACGTCTTTCCTATAGTGAGGCGACCAGAACTGCGCACAGTACTCCAAATGAGGCCTGACGAGGGTCCTGTAAAGTTGCAGCATTACCTCCCGACTCCTAAACTCAATACCTCGATTAATGAAGGCCAGTACACCATACGCCTTCTTGACCACCTCCTCCACCTGCGAGGCCGATTTAAGAGTCCTGTGAACCCGGACCCCGAGATCCTTCTGCTCTTCAACGCTCTTCATAGCTCAAACCCCTCAACTCCGGCATCAGCTAGTAAACCTCCTCTGCACTCCCTACTAAGGCCAAAATATCCTTGCGTAAGTACGGCGCCCAAAACTGCACACAGTACTCTAGCTGCGGCCTCACCAATGTCCTATACAGCCGCAGCAAGGCCTCCCTACTTTTACATTCAATCCCCCTCGCGATGAAGGCCAGCATCCCATTCGCCTTCCTGACCACCTGCTGCACCTGCAAGCTGGGTTTTTGCGACTCATCCACAAGGACCCCGAGGTCCCTCTGCAACGTCGCCTGCTGCAGTTTTTCTCCACCTAAGTAATAATCCTTCCTACCATTATTCCTACCAAAGTAGACCACCTCGCGCTTGCCAACATTAAACTCCATTTGCCATTTCCTGGCCCATTCGCCCAGCCTATCTAGATCCTTCTGTAGACTCTCACCACCCTCCGCACAATTTGCCTTTCCACCAATTTTGGTGTCATCAGCAAATTTCGACACCCTACACTCGGTTCCCTCCTCCAGATCATCAATATGAATGGTAAATAGCTGAGGCCCCAGCAACGACTCCTGGGGCACTCCACTAGTCACCATCCACCAATCTGAATAGCACCCATTGACCCCCACTCTCTGCCTCCTATTTGACAACCAGTCATCCATCCACGCTAACACCCTACCACCAACTCCATGCCCCGTGACCTTCTGCAATAACCTCTTGTGAGGTACCTTGTCAAACGCCTTCTGAAAATCAAGATAGACCACATCCACCGGCTCTCCTCTATCCACCGCCCTAGACACATCCTCATAGAACTCCAGTAAATTTGTCATACACGACTTCCCTTTAACGAAACCGTGCTGCGTCTGCTCTATCAAGCAGTTTCCCTCAAGAAGCCACGCTATTTCCTCCTTGATGATGGATTCTAACATTTTACCTACAACAGACGTTAAACTAACAGGCCTATAATTCCCCGCCTTTTGCCTGGCACCCTTCTTAAACAACGGCGTAACATTAGCCGTTTTCCAATCTTCCGGCACCTCCCCGGAATCCAGCGACGTCTGGAAAATAACAACCAAGGCATCCATTATCACCTCCGCCATTTCTTTCAGGACCCTCGGATGCATTCCGTCCGGTCCTGGGGACTTGTCCAAATCAGCCCCTCCAGTCTGTGGAGCACCACCTCTCTCGTAACAGTAATGTCATCGAGACCCTTCAGTCCTACCAGCTTTTCATCTCTAACATCCGGCAAATTATTCACGTCCTCCTCCGTGAAGACCGAAACAAAAAAGTTATTCAAGACCTCAGCCATATCCCCATCCCCTACCACTAAGTGCCCCTTCTCATCCTCTAAGGGACCAACGTTCACCCTAGCCAGCCTCTTCCTTTTTATATATTTATAAAAACTCTTGCTAACCTTTTTTATATTAAGCGCTAGCCCAGCTTCATAGTTTCTCCTACTCTTCTTTATCAACTTCTTTGTCAATCTTTGTTGACATTTAAACCTCTCCCAATCCTCTTCTCGCCCACTACTCTTAACTATTGTAAATGCCTCCGCTTTTAATTTAACACTTTCCTTCACCTCCTTCGTACCCGCGGCTTATTACCTCTCCTCCTACGGTCCTTTTTGACCATCGGAATAAATTTCTGCTGAGCACCAAGAAAGATCTCCTTAAAGATCCTCCACTGCTCCTCAGCAGACCTACCTTCCAACGTGCTCCCCCAGTCCACATTCGCCAATTCTTCTGTCATCCGACCGTACTCCCCTCTGTTCAAACAAAGGACGCGTGACCGGGAACCCACTTTCTCCTCCTCCATCTGCACCAGAAACGCCACCAAACAATGATCACTCTCTCCAAGAGGATCCTTCACCGCAAGGTCCCTAATTCTACCCGCCTCATTACATAGCACCAGATCCAAGATAGCTCGCTCCCTCGTCGGCTCCAACACACTGTTCCAGGGAACTATCCCGGCAGCATTCCAAGAACTCCTCCTCGAGCCCACCACGTCAAACATGGGTCGACCAATCAATATGCAGATTGAAATCCCCCATAACTACGGCCGTCCCATTCCTGCACGCCACACTTACTTGCGCGTTAACAGCCCGCCCCACCTCCAGATCATTATTCGGGGGCCTATAGACGACACCCACGAGCGTCTTCCTCCCTTTGCTGTTCCTAATCTCTACCCACAACGATTCAACGTTCTGCTCCTTGGCTCCAATATCATCCCTTACTACCACGCTGATGCTATCCTTAATCAGGAGAGCTACGCCCCCCCCACCCTTTTCCTTCCCGCCTATCCTTCCTAAACACTTGATACCCCTGGACATTCAGCTCCCAGTCCCTGTCACTTTGCAGCCACGTCTCTGTAATGGTGACCAGATCATATCCATTTGTGTCGATGTGCGCCACCAACTCATCTACTTTTTACACAGAGGGTGGTGGGGGCCTGGAATGCACTGCCATGTAGGGAGGTGGAGGGGGACATGCGGAGATCGTTTCACACATATCTGGATAGTCACATGAGCAGACTGGGGATGGAGGGATACAAACGAATGGTCTATTTGGACCAATGAGCGGCGCAGGCTTGGTGGACAGAAGGACCTGTTTTCTGTGTTGTCCTGTTCTTTGTTCTGGAATATCTATGGACAATTCTCCAAATAGCATTCTTCAAATATGGGATGTCCCTATACCAGCATTGGGGATATAAAGAGGGCAGTGAATCTGAAGCCGAAAAGCTTGTTGAAAGTGTTCCAAAGTCTGATTGGAAGAATAAGGCTTCGGAGATGAATTAAGTTATGGATTTAAGATGCTGGGAGGCATTGAGCCATACGTTGGAGGTCAACAAGTCCCTCTAGCAGAGTGGTGGGTACAAACAGGCAGAGCTTTAAAACCATTTGGAGCAGCTATGCGAAAAACTCAGCTAATTTATTCCTCATGGAAGCGCCTGGATTTTGAAAGTTCTGCATGAAAAAGAATCAATTAAACATTCTGCTCACAAAAAATATTCTTCATCAGTATTTGGAGAGGAACCTGGGAATGAAAAATTATCATGGTTCTGGAGAAATGTGCGGGGTGAATCTATACGGTGGGAACGACTCCGCCTTGAAGGTGAAATGCATGCACAATAGGTAAATAAGCGGTGGTGTCAGAAGCAGAAACTTACAAATAGCAGGAATTGGCAATTAAAATGCTCCAGGGAAAAGATCAAACTGAATGGAAGTAAAGTCACGGCACATGGGTGTAAGTGGTGATCTTGTGGTCAAAAATGTTTTGAGGTCTGTGACGAAACAGCTCAGAAGCATTCCTTCTTCAAATCCAGAGCCAGTCAGCTGCCATGAAAGTTATATCATTGTTATTATAATCATACGGACACCGATTTTTGTTTCAGTAGTTGGATCAGTTAGTTAATTTCCATTGCGGTTCAGTTAAGGAAGTTTGCATCCTCTTCTGGGCACCTGACATTACATAATCTTCACCAATTTACTGAGTCTGATACTTGACCCAGTGACAAGACGATGCCAACAACCTACAGTGTATCTATTAATTTTGAAACTCAATGTCTAATTCTTTGAAAGACAGCAATGTCAAAAAGCAACAATGAAGTTTTCACAGAATTATCACTTATTGCGAAATGTCATTCACATTGAAAAGGATTCGTTCCATTTCATGTCAGTTACTTTAATTTTAAGTGTTTTCAATGTTTTGACATCAATTCGCAGCACAATAATGCAGCCACTGCTGAGGACATCACCACTCAAACAGGGACACTTCAGGGCCCGACCTGCATCAACATGGCTCCACCAGCACCGGTCTAGAATGGCTTCATTGGCAGAACAGCAGAGTCACCAGGAAGGGACTTAGTTGTGGTGGTGATCGCGTTGGGCTTGGTGCTTGATGAATTCAGAAGGAAGTTAAACAGCGGAAATAAAATTTGGTGATGGAATCCATGAATCCACTGGATAATTCCACCTGTCAGAATGCTCTTTGATTCCATCACACCCAAAGAGTAGCTGAAACCCCTTTCCAACATCGCTCCCTCATCAATTCCCACCTATTTCCTGTCTGTCACATTTTGCTCTTAATTCCAGACGTATCCATGTTTAAACACCTTCAATAATTTTAAAGTGTTTGCAGATGTCGTGAGGTTGAGGATGCAATGTATAAAAATTAATTTTCATTATGATTAGTTTCGTTTCATCCATATCCGCCCACCCCCCATCTGCCCCCTGCCCTGCCCCCCCCCCCACCTCCCCCCCCCAACCCCCCCAACAACACCGCCCCCCGGCCCCATCGTCCCCACCCTTGGTAATGTCACCATGGACATAATAACTGTACTTCTTTTCTGTTCTCATTACAGTATTCTGCAGTAAAGCATGTGGGAAAAAGTTCTTCACAAAATATGTAGCAAGGTATTACGTAGTAAAATATGTGTTGAAGTATGTTGTTGCAAAGTATGCAATAAGGAATTTCGCGGTAGAACAGTCTGCGGTAAACAGATGTGATAAAGTGTTGTGTCGTAAAATATGTGACAACATATAAAAACATAAGAACATAAGAAATAGGAACAGGAGTAAGCCATCTGGCCCTTCGAGCCTGCCCCGCCATTCAATAAGATCATGGCTGATCTGTCATGGCTCAGTTCCACTTTCCGGCCCTCTCCCCATAACCCTTAATCCCCTCTCTTATCAAAAACCCATCAACTCGCTTCTTGAAAATATTTAGCGAGGCACCCTCCACCACTTCAACGGGTAGAGAATTCCAGAGACTCACGAACCTTTGAGTGAAGAAGTTCCTCCTCAGCTCCGTTCTAAATCGCCCCCCTTTTATCTTGAGGCTGTGCCCCCTAGTCCTACTGTCTTTTTTGAGCGGGAAGAGTCTCTCCACCTCTATCCTATCCATCCCATTCATCATCTTATACGTCTCAATGAGATCTCCCCTCATTCTTCTCAACTCCAACGAGTACAAGCCTAGTTCATTCAGCCTCTCCTCATAGCTCAACCCCCTCAACTCCGGTATCAGCCTAGTAAACCTCCTCTGCAATCGCTCCAAGGCCAAAATATCTTTGCGCAGGTGCGGCGCCCAAAACTGCACACAGTACTCCAGCTGCGGCTTCACCAATGCCCTATACAGCTGCAGTAAGACCTCCCTACTTTTATTCTCAACCCCCTTCGCTATGAAGGCCAGCATCCCATTCGCCTTCCTGAAGACCTGCTGCACCTGCAAGCTGGGTTTTTGCGACTCATGCACAAGGACCCCGAGGTCCCTCTGCACCGTCGCCTGCTGCAGTTTTTCGCCACGTAAGTAATAGTCCTTCCTACCATTCTTCCTTCCAAAGTGGACCACCTCACACTTGCCAACATTAAATTCCATTTGCCATTTCTTGGCCCATTCGCTCAGCCTCTCTAGATGCTTCTGCAGACTCTCCACACCCTCCGCACAATTTGCCTTTCCCCAATCATGGTGTCATCCGCAAATTTCGACACCCTATACTTGGTTCCCTCCTCCAGATCATCTATATAAATGGTAAAAAGCTGAGGCCCCAGCACCGATCCCTGGGGCACTCTACTAGTCACCATCCGCCAATCCGAATAACGCTCGTTGACCCCCACTCTCTGCCTCCTATTTGACAACCAATCCTCTATCCACGCTAACACCCTACCCCCAACTCCAAGTCCCCTGAACTTCTGCAATAACCTCTTATGAGGTACTTTGTCAAATGCCTTCTGAAAATCCAGAAAGACCACATCCACCGGCTCTCCTCTATCCACCGCCCTAAACACATCCTCATAGAACTCCAGTAAATTTGTCAGACACGACTTCCCTTTAATGAAACCGTGCTGCGTCTGCTCTATCAAGCAATTCCGTTCAAGATGCCTCGCAATTTCCTCTTTAATGACGGATTCTAACATTTTACCTACCACAGACGTTAAACTAACCGGCCTATAATTCCCTGCCTTGTGCCTGGCACCCTTCTTAAACAACGGCGTAACATTAGTCGTTTTCCAATCTTCCGGCACTTCCCTGGAATCCAGCGACGTCTGGAAAATAACCACCAATGCATCCACTATAACCTCCGCATGTGATAAAATATTGTGTGGATTTCTATTCACTAAAATATTGTGTTGTCTCGACGCCAACTATATACAACTGCTGATATATTTGAAATAAACGAGTTTTACTTCCATGTGTGAATTGTTTCCATCCATCCGTTCCGAGATGGCACATCTCCACAATTTTGTAATGAAATGTGTTGGTGGTTTATTGTTTAAAAGTGGTTACGAATTAACCCCGAGTGCTTGAGATAGAACCTCAGTGGTGCGTTATACCCCATGTCCTGAGGAGTGCTTCAAATTGTAATGGTATTGTTTTCACATTAGGCAGTGCGGTGCTGGCGTTTCCGCTTCGGAATCAATGTAAACGAGATCCAACAAGCAGGAAATCACATTAAGTTACCTTTCAGCCCACGTGCTGCCTGGGGGTCCAAGGAATGATATTGGACTCCGAAACCCAGCTCCGACTCGAAAGATATAAATAATTAATACGACTAAACCCAAACGTCGGAAGGTGAAATGCGGAACACTTCAATGATCAAATTGGGCTGTCAATTCCGCTTATTATCCAAAATTACAATTAGCACAACTACATCGACTTTAGCTTTCTTCATATTAGGAAGGTCATAACAAACGTTCCCACAGCCAAGGAAATATTCTTTCGATTTTTCACCCTATAAAAGTCATGTCTCTCCCTAATTAATATTACCTTCAGTAGACTATTGGTCAGAAACACGACACAAGCAGCAATTGGCACATCGCCATTTAAGCAGATGGGACAAGTAGTTGGTTGCGTGCAACATAACTTATGAAGATATAATCAAAGGGAGGCAGTAGGTCTGCCAGTAATGGAACTGATCTATAGAGGGAGGATTGAGAAGGAATGGATGAGTGGAGGATCTGTTCTGTGATGCTGCAGAGCGCCGGGTAAAGACATACAGTGGAACCTCAGGTAGCTCTCTTTCTGATCGTTAAACTGTGGGTTCAGCTCATTGTTAGCGGTTCATTTTATCTTCCTTTAGCCAAGTGGCGATGAAGCAATGAAAGCCTGCATTCTCCAACTCCCCGAACAAAGGCTGAGTTTGAGACCTGCCAAAAAATGCCTCTTTTTCACATCACCGGCAAGTTTCAGTAGCTTCACTCGATTTTGACAAACGCGTTGGAGATCTCCAGGAACCCTTTCTGCAAAAACTGGCGATTGATTGGCCCAGATCCGTCTGTCTCGCAGGGCAAAGTGAAATCGTGTTTCCACAATAAACCATTTCATTACTAAATACAGCTCGATCAGAACAATGTTCCTGCTTCTGCACTCACGGGAATAAAGGGACAACATTCACATTTGATGCCCATTTCAGAGTTCACAAAGCCTGAATTTTCCTCTTCAATCGATACAGCTGACACTTCGAGGTTAATAAAATTGTGGGTGTTTGTCTGATTCGCATCGGTAGAAGAATAGTAACAATAGCGTCGATTTGGCCTGATCGGCAGCTCCAATGTTTAGTGAGGCTCCACCTCATCTTTTCTCGAAGCTGAAGTTCGTGAATTAGCGTCATAAACTGTGCTGGTGTAACAGGTCAGCAGACATGATTGGTCTCTGCCATCTATGAGAGTAAAATAGGAGATCATTAAGCAAGTATTTGTCATCTCCAGATGGAGATTAAGGCGCAGGATCATGTTACCACTGCAAACAGAAAAAAAAAGACAACCACGTGCTGTAATACTGTTTGTTGGAACTGTATCATATTTCCTAATGAACTGCTGGGATAATGAATCTACACAGTTTGCAGTTTACAGTTTCTATACAGTATCCATCTGCACAGTTTACAGATGGACACACAGCTATTAACAATACTGTTTCCCTAATTTTCAAGTAAGTTATCATAGTTTTCGCAACAGCATAACTACCACAACGGTCAGTGAAACTATAATTCCAGCAAATCAAGACATCAGAGCAGCCAATCTACCAGGTATCTTTGCGAAATACTACATAGAAAATGCGGTTGAAAATCCAAAACAAACAAAGGAATGCCTGTGTGAGAGAAATAATGTGAAGAAATTGCATGACTGCTGGAGGAAATGCAGAAATTCAGCCGTATAATGTTCGAGCCAGCCAGAAAAGGTTTCAGTGCACCATCACTCCCAGAGCCCGATACCTCAGTCGGTCAGATTTTTATTCTGAGGTTCCAGTGTTCTAGTCGCTGTGGGAGCTTTGGTTTCAAATCTCCATTCTCAATCGAGTCACATTGTTTCAGAGTGCCGAGTGAATCCGCTGGTCATTTAATGTCTGTTCTGGACATTCGAACGCGGATGAAATCCAATCCAATTTTGTACGATTTGGTTCTCGGTCTTGTATGCTATGACGTTGCAAGTGTTCTTCGTCATGAATAATGCTAGCCCAGAACCCTCAGGCAATTCATGCTGGTCGCCGTAAGATTGATAAAAGAAAATTTTGCACATTCTGATTTCCTTCCAACTGTAACTTTATATTTCGTTCCCGGTGGTTGAAGAAATATTGATTGTCATTCTGAGATTTTGAATTTCAGCCACACCCATTGAGGATGGCTACTTTAAGGTTGTTTTTATGCTGGCCTAACAAAACTGTTTAATATTACGCAATTGATTCCATAGTATGTAAAATCCCTTTCTTCGGCGATATTTGCAGTTTGAAACTTTGCAGGCTTTGCCATGCTTTGTAAAAACGTTGCTTTTAAGAATTCATGGATAGCTTTTTAATTGACAAATGTTATTGTCCAAGGCAATGAATCCTCCATCACTGCCCAAAGTTCCAACTTGAAAAGACACACTGTATCTTCACTTTGAACGATTTCAAACATTCACTGTTGTTGGTTTCAATTGCGGGAATATCTTTCCCAAAAGTACTATAAGAGCAGATACACCACATGAACTGCAGTGATGGAAAACATTTTTTTGAAATGAGATTTTTATAGTTTGCTGTTTTGCCCACGGACTCAGATTCGTTACTGATTCCCAAAGACTTGGTAACTAAATCATTAGGAAGTTGTGGTCCAGTTTTTTTTTCTGCTGGTGATCTTCCCTTCGTTGCAATTCTCGTTCCCTGCAATACGGACAGACATGATGAACGGAGATGCTCATTTCCTACTTTCTGCATTTAGAAGGGTTTGCAAAGGAGCCAAAGTCCTTGATTATTCTCTACTGGTGTGTATTAATTAAATGCAGTTATTGAATGTATCATTGGTTTGCTTTCAATCAGGTAGCTGTCTCAAATTTTGGAATAAATTAGGGTCCGTTTATTAGGTTAGAGTGGTGTTTCCAGGACAACCGCACAAATAAGAACTTCTATGTGTTACTGTTTGACACGTACTCTCTAAGTCGTTCTATTCACATATCCCCCACCCGCACCCCCGCCCTTCACTCCACGTTCCTGCAGCATCACTTTCTCACCGCGAACCTCACAGGAATAATGGCCAAGATGAAACAACGATTAAAAGTGAATGCTGAGAGTTGGTTTTCTTCAGAAAGATTTGGGTTTCGTGGCGATAATTCGTCAAGCAAGTTTTGGCGAGGCAATGATGTTTGAGTGAGAGAGCTGGATAATTGAGAGGAATCCAGTGACTGTCTCCAAACCCAGTGGGGAATACTTGTGTGATGGAAATAATCTGAAGATATTGGATGACAGCTGGAAGGATTGCAAAACTTCAGTCATGCAATGTTCAGATCGGCCAATATAGGGCGCTGCGCACACTCACTGCCAGAGCCCGGATAGCTCAGTCGGTAGAGCATCAGACTTTTAATCTGAGGGTCCAGGGTTCAAGTCCCTGTTCGGGCGATGCTTTTAAATGTCTATTCTCAATCGAATCACAATCTTTCATGTGTCAAGTAAGTCACTTTCCGTTTCCTCCAGACATTGAAACGCGAATGCAATTTCAATTTCGCCAGCATTGTCTGTTATGGTGTCTCAAGTGCTCTTCATCATAAGTAATGCTATTCCAGAACCAACAAGGTATTCATAATGATTGTTTTACGATTGATGAACCAAAGCTTTGCTATGTTTTGATTAGTTTTGAAATGTAACGTACTTCTCCGATTTACTTGTTTGAATTTATATTGAATGTCATCACGAGATGTCGAATTTCATCCAGGCACATCGGCGCTGTCTATTTTCAGATGGTCGTTATTCTGTCCAGACAAAACTCCTTAAGATGATGCAATTGGTTCCATGGTACTTAAAATTCAAATACATTTCATTCAGGGGGAATAGCACAATTCATGTTGGAACTTGAAAGCAGACCATGCTTTGTAAAAACTTTGTTTTCAAGAATAGATTGAGAGCTATTGTCATTGACAAATTTGTATTTTCAAAGGGAATTGTATCCTGTATCAGTGCCTAAAGTTTCAAAACGAAGATGCTTTCTCTATCTTCACTTTGAACGACATCACCCATCCCCTCACTGCAGATGACTTCAAGTGCGTGAACTTCATTCTCAAAAATACTTTAGAAGCAGCGACAACATATGCTCTGCTGCGATGTTAGAAAATGTCTTCTGAGGGAGATTATTATGGATAGCTGGTTTGACCATGGACTTGGTGTCATTGCTGCCTCCCCCACGTGTAGGGAACTAAATCATCAGGAAGTTGTGATTCCAGAACTGATGCTCGAAATTGATTCTTGATTGCAATACTCGTTCCTCGCAACATGGGCAAACAAGCTGAATTCACGTTGTGAACGTCATTCATTTCCACCATCATTTCCAGCTGTGTACATATAGAAGGGTTTGCAAAGCCTCCAATGACGTTGCATATTCTCCACTGATGTGTGTTGATTAGGTTCAGTTATGTCAAAATATCATTGGTTTGCTTTCAATGGGACTGTTATCTACATTTTGGGAATAATTGATGGCCTTTCATTGGGTTAGAGTGCTGTTATAGAGACAAATGCATAAATAAGGATTTCTACAGACAAATATTTGCAAATATTGCCCTTAATCAGTTGAACACCACACCCCATTACCATTCCCATACGCCAACGCCCATCCCCCACTCCAGACCCTGCAACATCACCATGTCACCGCGACTCTCACAGGCAATAATGGTTCAGCCTTCTCCCTCCAATGTCCGGATAGCTCGGTCGAGCATTAGGCTTTTAATTTGAGGGGCCCAGGTTCAAGCCCCTGTTCCAGTGATACTTTTAAACCTCCAATCTCAATCGAATCACGCTGTTTCATGGGCCAAGTAAACCACTGGTCACTTTGTGTCTATTCCGGTCATGCAAACGTGGATGTATTCTAATCCAATTTTGCCCCACTTGGTGCTCAATCTTGCATGCCATGGGGTTTCAAGTGTTTTATGTGATGAATAATGCTAATTCAGAACCCACAAGGAATTCATGCCCATCGCGGTGACATTGATAGACGAAAGCATTGCAATATTCTGATTTGCTTTCAAATGCAACTTACTTCTCCGTTCCAGCTGTTTGAAGGCATATTGAAGGTGATTATGAGGTTTTGAATTTCATCAAAAGCCATTGAGGGTAGTTAATTTAAGATAGTCTTAATTCTAACAAAACAAAACTAATTAAGATCACGCAATTGGTTCTATGGTACTTAAAATTCAAATACATTTCATTCAGTGATATTTACACAATTCATGTTGAAACTTTGCAGGCATGCAATGCTTTGTAAAAGCTTTGGTTTCAAGAATCAAAGAACAAAGAAAAGAACGAAGAAAATTACAGCGCAGAAACAGTCCCTTCGAGCCTGCACTGACCATGCTGCCCGACTGAATTAAAAACCCCATATCCTTCCAGGGACCGTCTCGCTCTATTCCCATCCTATTCATGTATTTGTCAAGAAACCCCTTAAAACTCACTATCGTATCCGCTTCCATTCCTTCTCCCAGCACCGACTACCATCTGTGTAAAAACTCTTGCCTCGTATATCTCCTTTAAATCTTGCTCTCGCCATCTTAAACAGATGTCCCCCTAGTAATCGACTCTGCTACCCTGGGAAAACTTTCTGGCTATACTTTTTTTTGCTGAGTTTGAGGGGCGACTTGATCGAATCGATTGAGAGCTATTTTCATTGCAAGATTGTATTGTCGGGGCAATTGAATTGTCCATCGCTGTCCAAAGTTTCAAAAAGAAGGACTCTGTCTCGTTTTGAACGATATCACCCATACCCTCACGTTGTTGGCTCTAAGGCTGGTAGAAAGAGGTAACCCTGGATAACTCGGCACATTGAGGCTCTGCTCAAGAAGAAGAACGAGGCAGCTTGGTCGAGTGAGCCCCTGAAGACTATAGTGGGTGTAGGAAAGGATAGGAGAGAAATCGAGAGGACGAAAATGGGACATAAGGTTGTTTTGGCAGATAAAGCAAAGGGCAATCCAAAGAGCTTCTACAAATACATAAAGACCAAAAGAAAAAAGAAGGGCTGTTAAGAGTAGGGCCTCTTAAGGAGCAGCAAAGTCATCTATGTGCGGATTCACAAGAGATAGATGAGAACCTAAGTGAATATTTCACATCAGTATCTACTGTTGAGAAGCATGGATGCGAGGGAAATTGGGGAAATAAATAGTGAGGCCTTGAGAAGAATACACGTTACAAAGAACAATTTTTAAATGCAGTTATTGAATGTATCATTGGTTTGCTTTCAATCAGGTAGCTGTCTCAAATTTTGGAATAAATTAGAGTCCGTTTATTCGGTTAGAGTGGTGTTTCCAGGACAACCGCACAAATAAGAACTTCTATGTGTTACTGTTTGAAACGTATCTCTCTGAGTCACTCTATCCCTGTACGCCCGCCCGCACCCCAACCCTTCATTCCATGTACCTGCAGCATCACTATCTTACCGCGACCCTCACAGGAATAATGGCCAAGACGAAAGAATGTTTAAAAATGAATGCTAGGCGTTGGCTTTCTTCAGAAGGATTCGGGGTTTGTGACAATAATTCGTCAAACAAGTTTTGGCGTGGCATTGATGTTTGAGTGAGGGAGCTGTATAATTGAGAGGAAGGCAGTGACCGTCTCAAACCCAATGGCGAATACTTGTGTGATAGAAACAATCTGAATATATTAGATGACAGCTGGAAGGAATGCAAAACTTCAGCCATGTGATGTTCAGACCGGCCAGTATAGGGCGCTCCGCAATTTCACCATCGCAGCCCGGATAGCTCAGTCGGTAGAGCATCAGACTTTTAATTTGAGGGCCCAGCGTCCAAGCCCCTGTTCAGCCGATGCTATTAAACCTCCATTCTCAATCGAGTCACACTCTTTCAGGTGTCAACTGAGCCACCGGTCACTTTGCGTTTGCTCCAGACATTCAAACACGGAAGTATTTCGATTCAATTTTGCACCAGATGGTTCTCAGCCTTGTCTGCTATGACGTTTCAAGAGCTCTCCATCATAAGTAATGCTATTCCAGAACCCCCACAAGGAATTTATGATGATTATTTTAAGATTAATGATCGAACTCCACTCTGAGCGAGAGAAAGACATTCAAATAAGCTCGATAGTATTTACTTTCAATTAAATGATGTTTAGTTAAAGTTAATTTTCATTTAATGTTAAAGTGCGTTTTGAGAGTTAAAGTAAAACCGCATGCACTAATGGAGTCCGGATCCTTCCATTCCCATCCTACCTCCTGTGTTCATCGAGTTGCACCTTAAATGCCGCTATCATATCTCCCACCGCATTCCCGAGCAGTGTGTTCCAGCTATTCACCATCCCCTGTATAAAAAAGGTCTTGCATATCTCCTCTAAAAAATTTTCCTTTGCAACTCAAATCTATGCGAATGGAATGTTGGCCTTTATAATGAGGGGGGATCGAGTAAAAATGCAGGGCTGTCTTGCTGCAACTGTACAGGGCACTGGTGAGGCCGCAGCTGGAGTACTGTGTGCAGTTTTGGTCGCCGCACTTGCGTAAGGATATTTTGGCCTTGGAGGGAGTGCAAAGGAGGTTCACTTCGCTGATACCGGAGATGAGGGGGTTGGACTATGAAGAGAGACTAAATAGACTGGGTCTGCACTCGTTGGGGTTCAGAAGGATAAGGGGGGATCTTATAGAGACATATAAGATAATGAAAGGGATGGATAGGGTAGACGTAGAGAGATTCTTCCCGCTCAGAAGAGATAGCAGGACTCGAGGGCATATCCTCACAATAGGGCTGGGGGTGGTGGGTGGAGTTTAGAACGGAGTTGTGGAGGAACCTCTTCACTCAAAGGGTGGTGAATCTCTGGAATTCTCTGCCTGTTGAAGTGGTGGAGGCTACCTTGGTAAATGTATTTATGTCACGGGAAGATAGGTTTTTGACAGACAAGGGAATTAAGGGTTATGGGGAGAAAGTGGGAAAGTGAAACTGATCTACTTCAGTTCAGCCATGATCTTATTGAATGGCGGGCCAGGCTCGAAGGGCTAGATGGCCTACTCCTGCTCCTATTTCTTATGTTCTTATGTTGCCTAGTACTTCACTTTTCTACCCGAGGAAACAGCATTTGACTATCGACTCTGTCCATGTCACTCATAATTTGTAATTCAGGTCATCTCTCACACTCAGGTCAAAAGCATTAGCCTTTTAACCTGAGTGGCCAGCGTTCAACTCCCTGTTTGGGCGTTGACTTTCTTCCACCCCAAACACAATTGTTTGACGTGTGTTTTTTTAAATAGATTAACCGATGTATTTCTTGCAAAATATTCAAGTATTGAATTTATATCAATGTGTTATATATGTCCAGCGAGCCGTCTGTGAAAAAGAAATTAATCCTCATTTTACTCTTCATAAGACCCAGGAAGGCAGAACAAGATCGCTGTCCACCTAGTCTCGCTGTGGATCAGTGCGAAAAATGTGTTCAGCGAAATCTGAAATACAATTGATTCATCCAAACAGGCAGTCTTACAAAGCGCAATGGCAACATTTGAAAAACACCTCAGCTGAAGATTCACTATAACCCAAACAGCCAAACAATAGGAAAATGCTAACAGGGAAATCGGCCGCCACCAATTCATGTAATATTGGAGAGCAGCCAATGAAGTTCCCTGTATCACTGTTTGGGTAGATGCTTGCGTAACTCAGTCGGTAAATTTTCCATCTGAGGATACAGGATTCAACTCCCTATTCGGGCGCTGCTTTTCAACTTAAACAAAAACTCTATTCGTGTCGCTGCACAGAAGTCATCCTTTTCTCTCTCAGAAATGCTAACTCCCGCCCTTTATTGATCTACGAGTTATTTTGACCTAGTTTCGTAAGTTATCTTTCAAGATTATCTAATTTCTTATCACTATGCACACCGCAAAGTTCTTTCAAATTCCTGCCATCTCCTTAAATCTCAATGTCACTTCTTTTTAATGACACAAGTCTTCAACCCTCATTTAATTGTTACATTTCATATACAGTTTGAACTTTGCAGTCTAACCCTTAATAAACTAATGTTTCAAAATAAAGTTGTTGTTTCAAAGCGTTTATTTGACAAGTGGATACTCCCTCTACTGGCAGAGTATTACAATTGTAACTCATTGATCAAAGATTTATGATCTGCTGCCAAGGCTCTTTTTCCAAAGGAGATGAGGAAGTAGCCATCATGTCCAGAGCATATTCTTAATCAACATCAGCAAGGCAGATGATCACGTCATTGGAGGAGCTTTTCCGATGAAAATTGGTTTCCATCGTAACTTCATGCAGGAAGTAAAAAGGCAACATTGGGGCCTATGATGAAAAGGGCTGTAAAAAGAGGTGTGTCTCTTACGCAGATTTAGAGCATAAATTCAAGCGTTTTTTTTTGACAAACCCGTTAATAAGGCAGCAATTGTTGTTTGAGCGATTCAGATGCGTGATGTTGAAGAGTTTCATCTTCATACTGAACGCGTCTTCTATACAATGGCATGATGCGGAATACTTCTTTTTAAGCAGATGGCCACCGCCTTACCAAAATATAAGAGGCATGTTTCAAAGCTAATTTGCCAAAGAAAGGGTGAAGACCACGGAGAGTTCTGTCGTTAACCGGGGAAATATCGATTATGTTCGTCAAGAAGCTTAACCATCTCCTCCATCTTTCAAGTGAAACAGGGTTTACTTGTACTTTACACATTATTTATGCTGTCTTCGCGGTGGCTGTTCCAATCCTCAGGGAAGAATATTTTATTAAATTAAGTGTTCTTTGGAACTCTATTGTATAGGTTGAGGCCCCGCCCTTTTCCTTTTTCACCTATCACTTTAATTCTCTAATGCATCATAACGAGGCTAGCATTATATATTTGGTTTTGTCTGGTTCCATGAAAGAGGAAGTGCAGATTTTTTTTTTATATAAACGCAGCTATTCTGTGAAAGTGTATCAAACTGCCTTAATTCCCCCTCCCACCCTTACCCAACTGTCAATTTCTGTCTAAGTGATCCTGTCATCCCCTATCTGCCTTTCCTTAACAGTGGGATCGTATTTTCAGTATTTGCAGCTGTTAATTAAAAAAAAGTCCTAAGTATCTGACCATCAGTTCCTGGGAGTTCACACGCTTTTCGTGCCAATCATTTCTCCAATAGTTTTTCAATGCTCAGACCAGTTGTTCTTTACATACATTATATCTCCAACGTACAGACATGACCTGAAAATCCCATCATGGTTTAATTACAGGTAAATTGGATTCAACGAAACGCCTTGCACTTTTGATAGAAAAATTCTACCTGGATCTTAATGTATCCAAGCAATTTACTTGTCTCCAATTCTAAACGTCATCGGGATCGTTGGCAAATGTATGATTGGAAACGAGAGGGAAGACACAGCTAGTTCGGAAGAACCTAGTAGTTTGCACAAAGACATTGGGAGTGAAAATGTCCGGATAATGGGGCACACTCAAATTGGCAGTTTTAACACAACGATATGCAGAACTTTGGCACAACGATTTGTAGTGGGCCCACTTTTCTCATTCGATGTGAAGCGAATAAAGAGAGAGCCTCAGTCTAAAATCATGCATTAAACCACTTTGGTGGCCCAGTAGAAAATGTCGATGGGAGCATAAAATTGCAAAAAGCCACTGCAGGTTGAAGTCAGTGCATAAAATGGTGGCACATGGCGTTCAGGAGAGGAAAGTCTGAAGCTATCCATTTCAGACCTAAGGACATTCAGAGGAGATGGACAGTGATCTATTGGCGAGTAGTCGAGTAACAAAGATAGTCGTGTAGAAACAAAATACACAAATTCTATTGCAAACGTGAGGTGCTTTTTATTTTCAAGAAGTGAGGGATAAAAAGGAGGGAGATTTCTTGACAGAAATGTTCCATTTATGGTCAACCTGTAAAACATAACACTGTGCGTCATTGGAGATGCTAAGAGATAGGGACAATTCTGGTTTGCCAAACTGCAGAAGGCAGATGCTGCAGCGGACAGTCATGTAGCAATTAAAGTCTACGTTCGGCAACAACCATTTGGTCCTGGTGGAGGAAACTCTGAACAACGAACAAAGAAAATTACAGCACAGGAACAGGCCCTTCGGCCATCCAAGCCTGCACCGACCACGTTGCCGACATAAATAAAACCGCCGACCCTTATAAGACCATATCCCTCTTTTCCCATCCTAATCATATATTTGTCAAGATGCCGCTCAAAAGCCACTATCATTTCGGCTTCCACTGCCCCGGCAGTGAGTTCCAGGCACCCACCACACTCTGTGTAAAAGATCTGCCTTATATATCTATTTTAAAGCTATGCCCCCTAGTAATTGATATGTTCATCCTGGGAAAAATCTACTGACCATCCACTCTGCCCATGCCTCTCATAATACTGTAGACTTCCATTCGGTCGTTCAGCAACCTCCGTCGTTCCAATGAAAACAAACTCAGTTTCTCCAACCCCTCCTCGTAGCTAATGCCTCCATAACAGGGAACATGCCTAAACATTTTCTGTAACTTCTCGACAGCCTCCACATTTTTCTGGAATTGTGGCGACAGGAATTTAACACTATATTCCGTGTGAAGCCTAACTAAGGTTCTATAAAGCTGCAACATGACTCATCAATGTTTAAACACAGTGCCCTGGCCAATGAAGGCAAGCATGCTCTATGCCTTCTTGACTACCTTCACCACATGCGATGCCTCTTTCAGGGATTTGTGCACTTATATATACAGATTCCTTTGCTTTCAATACTCCTAAGGGTTCTGCCATTATCTGTATTAGACCTTCCAAAATGCATACCTCACATTTGTCTGGATTAAACACCTTCTGCCATCACCCTGCCCAAAGCACTAACCATCTATAACCTGCCGTATCCTTTGATGGTTCTCATCGCTATCTGCAAATCCACAAACGTTTGTATTGTCCACAAACTTACTAATCAAACCAGTTCCATTTTTCTCCAAATCCACTGCTACTCTTTGTCTCCTCTTACTGAACCAGTTTTGTATCCACTTTCCCAGCTCACCTCTGATCCCATGCAACTTCACCTTTTGCACCAGTTTGCAGTACCTTCTCAAATGCCTTACTGAAGTCCGTGTGGACAACATCCACTCTCCTCCCCTGGTCAGTCATCTTCGTCAGTTCCTCAGAAAACCTTATCAATTTAGTGAGACACCACCTCTCTTTCACAAAACCATGTTGCTGCACACTAATACGTTCGCTTAATTCCAAGTGGGATTAAATCCTATCTCGAATAATCCACTCCAATAATTTCCCTTCCACTGATGTAACACTCACCAGCCTGTAATTACCTGCATTATTGCAAAGATTTATCTCAAGGCCCCAGCAATTTCCTCCTTTGCTTCGCTCAGTATTCTGTGGTATATCCCATCAGACCCTGGGGATTTGTCTTCCTTAATGTTTCTCAAAAACCCCAGTACCTTCTCCTTTTTGATAGAAGAGCCTCCCGGCACATCAAACTACACAGTCCCCTTTAATTATTGCTCTAATGTTCTTTGTCCATCCCTGCTTAACAACAGTGCCAGCCATGGTGCCACTGCTCTGGCTGTTGGTCCTGCGAACCTCTCATATGACATCACCCCATCAGTTTCCTAAATGGTCTACGTGTTAGAAACGGGGATGACCACAGGGGATCCCTGTACTAACTGCTTGCCCCTATCGCGGATGCCCATCTATCTTCCTGAATCTTAGGCGTGACCACGTCTTTAAAGCCGTTATCTTTGATGCTTTCCGCCACCTTCATGCTCCTAAATGCATCCGACTGTTGCTACAATGGATTAACCATGCCGTCTGCAAGAATTTGCAATTGGGGGCACTCCCTGCACACATAGTTGTCCGAGATGCTGAAAGGGTCTCTGATCCGCCACATCTCACAAATGCAGCATTAAAGCCCCACTGACCAACATTTCGAGCACCAATTAAATTATTTATGAAAAATTATAAAACTCTCACCTTCACGTTTACCTTCTCACGATGTTTTTTTTTGGTCTGAGAAGGAGGAAGGAGGAAAAGACTAATGCAGTGTCTGAGGTTTCCCGCTCCTTGACACCAAGTCTTTCACTTCCCACTTTTTAGTGGATGGTACTGGTTCGACTTCTCCAAGAATGCACCAGTCCCTCAGCCACCGCTACCCTGCAAGTTGGATAAGGTGCTCCCTATATTCTACATCCTTACATACTTGATAAAAATTGATGCAGGAGAAGCAGCATTTTGGTTGTGTACAGGTTGTGACTCTGTTTATGCACAATACTTCTCTGCACCATCATCGCTTATGACTGCCCGAATGTGCAATCTCGTAAACAACTTGTCAGGGGTCTAAACCAACAATTCGTTTGCACAGTGCAAAGGCTTCATTTGTGTGAACATTGGCGCCTGTCAATTTTCGAAAGTCCATTTCTAAGAGAACAACATTGGGTTGATGCAAGGGCAATGTGATCAATAATTTTTGATTACCAGAGGGCTGTAGACTAATGGTACTATCGGGATACAGTTAATCCAGAAAGTCAGCTAATGATCTGCAGAGCAAGGTTCAAATCCCGTCAGGGCAGCAAGTGAAATTTGAATTCAATAAAGAAAAAATGTGGAATTTAGAATCTATTGATGTCCACGAAACTATTGCCAGTTGTCGGCTCACTCATGTTCTTTATGGAAGAAAATCCACAGTCCTTGCTTGCTCTGACCGACGTGTGATTCGAGAGCCACAGCAATGTGTTTGACTATCAATTGCCTCGGGCAACTCGGGATGGGCAATAAATGCTGGGCAGCCAGCATCGCCTACGTCCCATCAATGAATAATAAAACAAAAAAAAAACGCTCAAATTGTGATGGACAGAGAGAGAGCAACCTCGGGCCTGATTTGCACAAAGTGCTTACTGTCGTGAAGGTGGGAAATTAAGGATCAATTGAGAAAGCAGCATAGCGAGAGATAATGAGATATAGAACAGAAACAGTGCGAGATCAAATATAAAGCGAAAGAGAAACGAGAACAGCAAGGGAGCACTCAAAAGTTCGGAGGAACTGTGGTAAAAAGAGGCAACGTGGGGGAGGTCAAATTTCAATAAAGCGAGAAACAGAATAGAAAAAATGGCAAGACAAAGGGTAGAAGTGCAGATTGGCAACTCTAAAATATTTATGAAAAGCAGTTACAAGATAGATAAACGGTGCGAATGAAAGACATAATTACTTTGCCCTGATTCTGAACACCACTTCTCAAAGCTAATGACGACGACTGATTCAAGATGCAACTTTTCTCAAGTTAGAAGGAACAAGTATAACCCTGCACTCTACAGATTCAATTAAAACAATTATTCCCAAAATTGTAAGACAGAACTTGTCCCAATCCCGCTTCAGACAGAGACAGGAGGCGTATAGATTGAAAGGAGATATAAGCCCTGTGCCGACATGGCCAGACCATCCAAGCTTTGGTATTTGCAAAACAATTCATAGAACATAGAACATTACAGCGCAGTGCACGCCCTTCAGCCCTCGATGTTTCGCCGAACAGTGGAACCAATCCAATGACCCTCGAACCTAAACTGTTCCAATATTATTCTATCAAAATAGATAAGTCGCCGGGACCAGATGGGATGTACCCCAGGTTACTGTGGGAGGCCAGGGAAGTGATTGCAGAGCCCCTGGCGATGATCTTTACGTCGTCAATGGAGACGGGAGAGGTTCCGGAAGATTGGAGGATTGTGGATGTCGTCCCTATTTTCAAGAAAGGGAACAGAGATAGCCTGGGAAATTACCGCCCGGTGAGTCTGACCTCAGTGGTTGGTAAGCTGATGGAAAGGCTTCTGAGGGACAAGATCTACGAACATTTGGAGAGGTTTGACATGATCAGGAATAGTCAGCATGGATTTGTCAAGGGCAGGTCGTGCCTTACGAGCCTAGTTGAGTTCTTCGATAATGTGACTGAACACATTGACGAAGGAAGTGCCGTGGACGTAGTGTACATGGACTTCAGCAAGGCGTTTGATAAGGTCCCCCATGCAAGACTTCTTGAGAAGGTGAGAGGGCATGGGATCCAAGGGCCTTTGGCCTTGTGCATCCAGAACTGGCTTGCCTGCAGAAGGCAGAGAGTGGTTGTGGATGGGTCTTTTTCGGAATGGAGATCAGTCACCAGTGGGGTGCCCCAGGGATCTGTTCTGGGACCCTTGCTGTTTGTCATTTTCATAAATGACCTGGATGAGGAAGTGGAGGGATGGGTTAGCAAGTTCGCTGATGACACGAAGGTTGGTGGTGTTGTGGATGGTCTGGAAGGATTTCAAAAGTTGCAGCAGGACATAGATAGGATGCAGGAATGGGCAGAGAAGTGGCAGATGGACTTCAACGCGGATAAATGTGTAGTCGTCCATTTCGGCAGAACCAACGGGATGAACGAGTACACTATCAAGGGCAGGAGTCTTAGTAGCGTTGAAGAGCAGAAGGATCTCGGTGTCCGGGTCCACAGGACTCTTAAATCGGCCTCGCAGGTGGAGGAGGTGGTCAAGAAGGCGTATGGTGTGCTGGCCTTCATTAATCGAGAGATTGAGTTTAGGAGTCGGGAGGTAATGCTGCTACTTTACAGGACCCTTGTCAGGCCTCATTTGGAGTACTGTGCGCAGTTCTGGTCGCCTCACTATAGGAAAGACGTAGAAGCTATTGAAAGGGTGCAGAGGAGATTTACAAGGATGTTGCCTGGACTGGGAGGCATGCCTTATGAAGATAGGTTGAGGGAGCTGGGACTCTTTTCCCTGGAGAGGCGAAGGTTGAGAGGCGACCTGATAGAAGTTTATAAAATGTTGAGAGGAATAGATAGGGTGGACACTCAGAGGCTATTTCCCCGGGTTGAAATGGTCGCTACGAGAGGACACAGATTTAAGGTGCGGGGAGGGAAGTATAGAGGTGATGTTAGGGGTAGGTTTTTCACTCAGAGGGTGGTGAGTGAATGGAATCGGCTGCCGTCATCGGTGGTGGAGGCGAACACGCTGGGGTCTTTTAAAAGACTTCTGGATGAGTATATGGGGTTTAATGAGATTGGGGGCTATAGATAGGTGTATAGATTGGTGGGGTTGATGTGATCGGCGCAACTCGAGGGCCGAAGGGCCTGTTTGTGCTGTAATGTTCTATGTTCTATGTTCTATGTTCTTACGTCTATCCAATGACCATTTGAACGTCCTTAAAGTTGACGAGTCCACAACTGCTGCAGGCAGAGCCTTCCATGCCCTTACTATGCTCTGAGTAAAGAACCTACCTCTGACATCCGTCCTATACTTATCACCCCTCAATTTAAAACTATGTCCCCTCGTGTTAGCCATTCCCATCCAAGGAAAAAGGCTCTCACTGTCCACCCTATCTAAACCTCTCATCATCTTGTATGCCTCAATTAAGTCCGCTCTTAGCCTTCTCTCTAACGAAAACAACCTCAAGCCTTTCCTCATAAGAGCTTCCCACCATATCAGGCAACATCTTGGTAAATTTCCTCTGCACTCTTTCCAATGCTTCCACCACTAATATGAGAATAATCAATCAATGAGGCGGTAAATCTGACCCTTTTAGCTTGGAACTGGAACTGTTACGGAAGATAAAATAATTGCTCGAGATACCTGTGTTCTCATATATATCGTCATCATCCATAACATCATCTAAATTCGTGTTGTTTAAGGAAATTTACAAATTGTGACAGGCCATATTATCAAATCATTGACAGTTTCCCGGATAGATTTTCATTTAGTTCTGGGCAACAATCATCGAGACTCAAAGAGAAGCATTACCTTTCTTTTCTCTCCAAAGATGCTGCCAGACCCCCGGAATTTTTCCAGAATTTTCTACCTGTGTTAATAGTTTTCAGTTTTGGCCATATTGAGGGAGGAGATTAACAACATCAAGGTCTGAATCTCCAATCTTTGGTCGGATCACAGGCTAATAAGAATCTAGAAGAGAGCAAAAACATTGCTAAAGCGCCCAGCCCCCTGAGTTGGTTTGTTCACAAGTTGTGTAATTGCAGAGAATGTCTTTCAAAATTATGTCAATGTAATTCATGTTTGCTAAGAAAATCTTTGGTGAATCCAAAGACTGAGAAGTCATTCCTTCTGTTGTTTCACGATAAATGCCCTCCGGGTGCAGGGTAATCACATCCATCAGCATATACAGCAGTATAACGTATAATTGGTTCAGTGCATAGAATCGTCAAATCCTACAGTGCAGAGAGAGGTCATATGGCCCATCAAGTCTGCGCCAACCGCAATCCCACCCAGGCCCTCTCTCCATATGCCCACATATATACCCACTAATTACACTAACCTATGCATCTCGGGACATTAAGGGGCAATTTAGAAAGGCCAATGAACCTCGCCCGCATATTTTTGGACGATGTAAGGAAGATTAGAGGGACGAATTTCCAGATCCAGAGCACTACCTCAATATCAGCACATTCGCAAAGGCTATCCTCGAAATTTCTTTTTATATGTAAGTAATTTAACCTGGCAAAATACATCTAATCCGCGAATGCATACTGGACTCTCCAAATTGAACCAGGTTTGTGGTTCAAACCGAGCACACTCCCTGAATGCGTGAAACCCTAAATGCGGATGCAAATCATGTACACTTTCCAGCCTTGTCACCATTATTCCTCACTGAGCTTACAGCGCCAGAGTCCTGGTCAAAACATGTGGACGATACTCTTTCCGTCCCCATTGCCGACGAACAATTCCGTTTTCCCTTCTGTGTCTGAACTGAGGACGCCTTGATTCAGAATTCGAGTTATCTCATGCTGACGATCTCTGCCGTCCCCGCCTCTCCTGCCAATTCCCTCTCGGCCTGAATTGGGGTCTCTTCAACACCGTGTCTGGGCCCTCCCATACGGGTGAA
This sequence comes from Prionace glauca, assembly GCA_037974335.1. NCBI lineage: Eukaryota > Metazoa > Chordata > Chondrichthyes > Carcharhiniformes > Carcharhinidae > Prionace > Prionace glauca. The sequence continues at coordinate 1,281,302 of CM075734.1, forward strand.
GTCTGTGAACGCTATTCACAAGGTGAAGGATTCTGGAAGTTCAAGCAAAACATGGTGCCAATTGCATTATGTAATGCTGGGCTACTTCAATCATCCTTAGTCTCGTCCAACCACGTTTATCTCACCTAATCTCAGCCTCAATAACACTCTCCAGTTTGAAGCACCCCATCCTTGTTCGGCTTCGGCCGTTTGACACATTATCGCCTTGCCCTGCCTGGTGGCCAGATTTCTGTCAATTCACTGACGCCACCTCAATCCCTTGACAGACACTTTGCAGCCGCCTCACAGTTTTGTTTCCTTCTTTGCACCATTGGAAAATTTAACTACATTACAGCCAACCCATTCATCCCAACCATGAATACATGTTACTCTCTAAAACCTGGTGTTGTCAGACTTTTTACTCTCTAAGGGACCAACTCTCACCGTTGCTGCTCTTTCTATGTACTTGGGGGAACTTGCATGTTTATATATATATATATATATATATATATATATATATATATATAGAGCAAATTTATCTCACTGTCTTTTTACTACTCAACATTTGCTGGTATAGATTTCTGCCCAATTGTCTGATCTACTTTTAATCAAGGCAGCATGGTAGATGTGCTGTCATTCATCTTTAATTTCCTGAGTACTTCGCGGATGTTGGATCCTTGTCCCAGATTTATTTTTCTGGCTTAATACAACACGATAAAATTTAGAGTGATGAAATATCTCCCTTAATGTCTGCATTGTTCTGCTGTCGTACATGTCAGCCAACTTCCACACACTACTTTAAACATAGCTGTTTAATGCTTCATAATTGCCGTCACTTAAGTTTAGAGAATTTTGCTAAAGACTCAATTGAGGAACGCTCAGTCTGATTACTTGCGGGGAATCATAAAGTGCAATGGAAAAAAACAGCCGCTCCCTTTAGCCGATCTGAAACTTGTGAAAGATGCATTCGACTGCAGATGAACAATATCAGGGCCCCAATGGTTCCGCACTCACGGTTGACTGTGGTTTGAGTTTGGCGCTCAAAAAATGTTTCGTATTTATTTAGGGAGTATAGTTTTAAACATGTGCGAATGAAAGATGTATAGATTAGGTGAGCAATACATGTCTGACCACAATACAAAACCAATATTGTTAATTTGTTTTCTGCTTTCACATTCTCAGTGTCTCTGACGAGGTAACAGGTCATGTCGGTTAAGATACAGATCAAAGATATGCGTCTAAGACACGAACTTCTATTTTTTTTTTAAATGGGTTGGACCTTTGCCTCGGAGCAGATTCTAGACATTGGCAGTATATTCAGAAGCTGCACATCTGTCATTGAAATAACAGAAATGCGAACAAGAAGTAAGATCGTGAAAACTTCCTCTTGCTCTAGCAGTCATGAAATTAGTTGGCAAAAGGAAAAATAAGCTGAATTGAAGTCCAAACTCTAAGGCTGTCGTCAGAAAACCTCTAAAGAAAAAATAACATAAAAGTTTGCAGCTTCGTCTATTGACCCAGCATGCCAGAGTGCACACCAACATTTAAACCTGATAGAATCTGTACCAGACTTGTGGAAAATAAGTTTTCAGTTTCTGCATACATGCTCAGATTCGTGACAGCCAATAACCACGAGTTTTGCATTTTGTTGTCAAGCATAATAATTCAGATAACTTAAGCAGATTCGGCGCTGTCAAAGGTCGCTCCCTAATCCTTACCACAGGATGTAAGTACAAGCTTATCCATGATTGTTTGAGAATTGGATAGAACTGTCCGTGGAACTGACCTCAAATTCAGGAAATCGGGGTATGGAGATTGACACTGAAATGATCAAGTCAGGGGCTGTAATTGAGGAACGGACAGAGGTTGCACAATGGAATTTATCATCTCCCCCAACCAAACCAAGAGTCCGAAATCAGGAAGTAAGTGGGACATCACATCTCCCAACTCCCACATCCCCACTACACGTCCCGAGCGCTTTCACCATTCTGGAAAACGTTGAGAAGGAAGTCATATTTTTACATTTAAATTCAACTGTGATTGTAACAAAAATGCTGTTAAGACAATTTGAGGAACCTTACAATTTTGAGAATTAGATTAGAACGGAATGCCACTATTTTGGGAATGCATGGTTAGTACGTTTTACAAACTATGTATTTCCATTTATTTCAGTAGTTTACCGTTTGATTTAGCTCAAGATCTTTCATCAAATGATGAGCCATGCAATGGACAGGGTGGTTATTGGGAAAATGGCGGGTGAAAGGCCCGCTCATTGAATTAAAGTTGGGACACCAATGTCAGTGCATAGATCAACTTCTGCCCTTGAAATTAATGATGTCTGTAATACCACAAGGACACTTGAAGCTTGTGAATATTTCTCGCGGTGGACTGGCCTAGCTCAGGTTACATTTTGAATGCAATAGATAAATGGAAGTGAGTTCAACACCTTTCTTTATGCAAACCAGCACTGCAACTGGGTCTGTTTAAGTCTTATCACAGTGACACACCCGGAAGCGATCTTCATGGGAGCTCTAAGTACAGTTTACAGACTCACATTAGTGGTAGTTGTCACTACAGGAATTCTGTTACCTCGCGTGTTCTGTTCTACATTAAATTCACAGTTGAGCTCTAGGGAGAATGAAGCAACGGAGCTCAAATTCTGAGATGACCATCAGCCAACAAAACTCTGGCATCCTGTTCACTCCTGTTTTCCAAGTGGCTCATTGTCAGACTCGTCCTCGGATGCAATGGTTTATTCCCATTACCCCCCGCCCTCACCCGCTCCTACTAACACCACCACCGCCTGGATGACACAAGTTTCCCCCTGGAATGAAACAAGGCACAGAGCACTTTTGGTTAACCAATAACACAGGAGGTAAATTGGGGAATTCATATTTATCATTGAATTTCCATTACCGACGCGATAACGTTTTTTTGGGGAAACAACTGGACAATTTCCAGGTTGAGCATTTGTGTGCTGATCAGTGTGGGATGATCTGAATATTCCTCATCCTGCCAAATCTTACCTCCCATCTCCTGTTCCCCCACACAAATCCATTCAATATCGTCCCCTTTACAGAATTGTTCAAATTTAGAACATCACATCAATGTGTTAATTGCAAGTGCCTCAGTACCTGTTCTCTTGGAAACGTTCAACCTGAAAGCTTCATGACAGTTAATGTCAGAAAACCTAATACAACTGTGACTGCCTTTTCTATGTAGGTTCTGTGCTGACATTGCTACACTGGGATCCTGGGCTGCAGTTCAGTCAAAGGCTTACTGCCCCGTGATGGTATCACAAAATAATTTGGTTTATGAGAATAATTCATATACTAGAAATTATGGACAATAGTCATTCAGCAAAAAGAAGGGAAAACAGTTCTCAGACTCAAATGTAAAGGAACAATTCTCATGCAGTATAAGATCAAATTTCTTGCTGTTATTATTATTTTTCATATCAGAATTTCGACAGAGAATATTTTATTCTTACGATAAGTCGAGGCCACTGATGTTGGCCAGAATACGGACAGGCATTAATTTAATGAGTACAATTAATTTAATTCTGCTTTTTATTGGTAGGCAGGTCACATATATAAATTTTCCAATTTTGGTTCCTCCACAAGCTCTATGATAAATTAAAGAAAATTTATCATAGTGTTGTTGTTGCTCTCTCACCATCTCCTCTATAGATGCTGACAGAACTTTTCCTTTTCTGCAGAGGTTCTGCTGATCTCAATTTTTCTGTTGGGTGACCTGGTAACGTTATAGGGAACTGTTGCTGTTACTGAGGCATGTAATGGGATTTTGGTGTTGCAATTGGCTGTAATTGATGATTTGACCGTACAATCTTGAAATGATAATTATTTAATCACGGGTTTAAAATGTTCAAACAACCAAGACATAGAACACGTTTCAGGAATGTGTGCTGTCTTTGAAACCTTTTTACCTATATTCAAAATTACCGCATTTTTGCATACGGCTTGGTATGTTTACGCATCAATGTCAATTTGGATAGTTTTTATTAATGCACTGATGATATTCTACGTATTGGTATTTTTGTTCCACATTGTTGGATCAATATTGGGCGATAAACCAGGAAATTCTTAATTAGTTAGTTGTCGCGTCATTTTCATTAAGAAATATTGTAGCCTTCCACCTTTTACCCGATATTAAGGAAAGCCATGCGAGGAGAACAAATGTGAGATAAATGAAGAGAGGAAAAACATTTACCAGGAAATGACTTTACCTGGAAATTACCGGTAAAAACGTTACCGAGAGGAAAAATGTATACCGGGAAATTACCAATGAAATAACTCAACGAATCGCAAGGGATTTCCCCGTTACATTATTGCAAACTATGATTTTTATAATTGCAGTGAACAGAATACAGATAGGGCAATATTATATTCTATATATTTTCAACAGGACATCAGATTTTACTCAATGCATTTACATAAGAACATAAGAACATAAGAAATAGGAGCAGGAGTAGGCCATCTGGCCCTTCGAGCCTGCCCCGCCATTCAATAAGATCATGGCTGATCTGTCGTGACTCAGCTCCACCTTCCCGCCCTCTCCCCATAACCCTTAATCCCTTCTCTTATCAAAAACCCATCAACCCGTTTCTTAAAAATATTTAGCGAGGCAGCCTCCACCACTTCAACAGGCAGAGAATTCCAGAGATTCACCACCCTTTGAGTGAAGAAGTTCCTCCTCAACTCTGTTCTAAACCGCCTCCCCTTTATCTTGAGGCTGTGCCCCCTAGTCCTACTGTCTTTTTTGAGCGGGAAGAGTCTCTCCACCTGTTTCCTATCCATCCCATTCATCATCTTATACGTCTCAATGAGATCTTACGTGTGATTTGAAAATGGACAGAGCAAATTGTACAGCCAAGGGCTATAAAATTTGAATTATTGTGATTACTATGACCGCCAGCAAAGATAGGACGCAACTTCCGGTGGAATTAGCACATGTTATTGCTTGCGTAGGGTTAACCAGACTCTCTGGGAAGTACTAGTTACGTTTGCCATTCCAGCCAACGATTATTTTGGGTGAGTCAGCCCTTGACATTTCACTATGCAGGTCGAAGAGAGAAACAAAAATTTCCGGCTTTAAACAATTTGATGTAAAGGTAGTAACTGACCACTTGTCGATGCTTTAAACTGGGAGAGGAAGTTTAACTTCAAGTTTTTTTTGCCATGGGATTTATTAGATGAGAACATCGGCAGTGATTGTAAGGGAAAATGAATTACATGACATACAAATGTCGGGTTCAAAACTATCGAAATCAAGTGGTTCTCAAAATGTGTCTCTATATTTGCTGCAATGTTGTTTATAATGTCACGCAATGAGATCATGAGGGATTGTGTCCAAATGTTAATAAGTGAAATGTTTGCACTTAAACAAAAGTAAGAAAATTTCCTTTTTCATTAAGGGTACACCGGCCAATCCTTATTTGAAAGATGTCTGCCACACTGAGTGCTGAATCCAGATCCACCACCCACCATGTAAGCCTACAGTCGGATATAAGAGAAGACTCAATGACTTGTGGCGATATCCAGAGTCAGTCGCGGGCCAGAGACTGGGCCATCCAAGCGGTTAAGCTGAAACAAACGAAATATCTGGGTGTAAGATTACTTCATTGTTTGATTTGGGTTTCAAATTTATTCAGAGAGCACAAAATCTTTCCTGTCGAGGTTCGACAACCAACATACAATGATCAAAATGGTGTTAGCGATTGTGTGCATGAACATTATGCAACACATTATTAAAATTAACTCTCGGAATTATCTATAGGTATGGGGTAATATCACGTGTATATCTTGTTTGAAATACTCTTCAAGAAATTGATGAGTACATTTTGCTGTTTTCTTTTAGTCATACCGAGGACCTGGGCGTCGCTGATGATGATACACCCAATTGTCCCTTATTAATATTTAGCTGGGCTGTCGTCTTGAATGGCTATGAGTCTGTGGCGTTGGTGCTCCCATAACGTTAACATGATAACAGTGGAAGGTTTCATGCTAGCAATATATTTTTAAGTAAGCTGTTGTGTGATTTAACCGGGTCTTGGATATGGCAGTTCTACCATTGTCCATCATTCTAGATTGGTGGCATTTGCCATTTTGATCATTGCTACCAAAGTGCATCGACGGCTTCATAGAATGTAGATAGCAGATGCAGCTCACTATATTATACAACGCAACATATGTGCAAAGATTGTTTGTTTTGAAGTGATGTCCGATTCCTTATGTTGATGAACTCAGTAACTACTTTTTTGTTACCTGATAACTTCTACTTATTCTGTCTGCTTTCTCTCTGTCTCTTTCTCTCTCTCCCCCTCGCAGTCTTGATTTCTCTCTCACGTCTCTATCTCGTCTATTCCATCCCGCTACCTCATCACCTCATCCATCACACACGCACTTTATTTCATATAGTTCAATTGTTTGCATATTACGTTCTTCGTTCTTTTCCATATTTTAGGTCACCCAGATTGTCTTGGGAATATCATATATTTTCTATCGGATATTTCTCTATTGGGTGATAATAGTTCCGATCCCGGTGCCCATCTCAAGGATGTACAGAATGCATTGGTTCAGCGGTCTGTCGGTAAGCCCCAGTTCATTGTCCAGATCATGGCTTGGTTATAGTTGGACAAATGAGACCGCACATCTCATTGATGTTTAATACTCTTCTTCCAAATTGCAACTGCGACTTTTCGCATTCATTTTTTTTAATGTCAGTTTCGTGAAACTCTAAGTAAAAACATTTGGACCTCTGGTTTCTGGCATTATGAGAAAACAACGTTACCACAGACCAAAACCACGCGTATAAAATTACATTGAAATTAATATACAAATTTCAATTGTTTTAACCTTCTTGTGTCTGTGCCGCAACGTTCGTCCGTATTAATTATGATTTGGACTTGATTTGGCAAACATGTGTCCACATGTTTTGAAATTAGGCTTCCCACTGTTATGTCCAACTCGTTTGTACAATTTTCAAAATTATCCCTGTACTTCGCCAGTAGGTTTCATTGATTTCTTTGCTTCCAGCAATACATCCGGCGTCATTCCACGCCTCCATTGCCATTCACTTCTCGCCAAATGGAAAATGCCCCGTTGCAAATTATACATTAAAAAATAACTTCTACTCACACTATATACACTGGCCCCCATGTGTCACAGTTTCACCCCGAACCCTTACATCTTTGGGACCTGTTATATTGACGAAAAGGCGACGTCAGTTCAAGTTGTTTGGAGCTGTCAGCTGTCGCCGAATTTCCTTATCGAGTCCTTAACTTGAGAAAAACACTTGATAAATGTCTAGAAAAACTGAACTACAAATATAGATCCATGGCAGGCAACAGTGGCCAAGCCTGTGAATGAAAACAAAACAGAAAAATAATGATACATAGTTTAGAGTAGTTATTATTTTCGTGACGTGGCGACGCCGGCGTTGGTCAGGGATGGGGGCAGTAAAAAGTCTCACAACACCAAGTTAAATTCCGACAGCAAAATTTGGTAGTCAGAGCTTTCAGAGCGTTCCTCCTTCATCAGGTGAGTGGAGAGTTGGCTTCACAAACGGGGCGCATTTATTGACAAAGACTCAATTGCAACATAATGGTTGGAATGCGAGTCTTAACAGGTAAATAAGTCTTCACCTGAAGAGACATTGCTAGAGTGGAGAGCGGAATAATGACAAGTTAAAGAGGTGTGAATTGTCTCAAGCCAGGACAGTTAATGGGGTTTTGCAAGCCCACGCCAAATGATGGGAGTTATACGTAGTGTGACACGAAACCAAGATCCCGGTTGAGGCCATCCTCATGTGTACGGAACTTAGCGATCAGTTTTTTTTTCTCGGAGATTCTGTGTTGTCCTATGTTTTGAAGGCCGCCTTGGAGAACGTTTACCCGACGATCGGAGGTTGAGTGCTCTTGACTCATGAAGTGTTTCCCGACCGGAAGGGAACACTCCTCCTTTGTGATCGTCGAGCGGTGTTCCTTCATCCGCTGTCGTAGTGCCTGCATGGTCTCGCCCATATACCATGCCTCGGGACATGTTTTCTCCTGTATTCAGATATTTTTTTTATCTCTCTCAACGAGTGGTATCAATTGAATGAACATTTGTACTTTTCCTCCCAGGTAATCATTTGTGGAGCTCTGTGGTTTATTCCTGAAACTGGCAGAGACAAATGCCTTGTAAGTGTAACCATATTGCATGACTTTAAAGCAGTGTTTCTCAAAGTGAAGTTGTGTTTCAATGTCCACTTTGTTACCAGCCTATTGCGCGGTGATTTGATAAAGACACTTCATGATGGAATGTTCAGTGAAGTGATTGCTAAAAATAACGGGGGCGATTTTTTACGTTCACTTACAGTGTAAAATAAATGATAGGAAATTGACATAGCAGGCTCGCACTTGCACAATTGTATATTGATAAAGGAAGAAAATGAAAATTAAAGATGACAGTTTAAGTTTAATTGGTGAAACGACCATTGGGTTGCCTGTGCAGCGGATTGCTCAGAGATGCACAGAGGCTCTGGAGCATTTGAAACACGTTATTCCACAGCTGAGAGGGGAACGGATTCTTCAAATCCGGTGATTTGCTATGTGCATAAAATGCCGCATTCTGTAAAATGAAATGTCCACGATTGTAAGTTGAAATTATTTTGCAATGCCTATTGAAATAAATTTCCAACTCTTTGATCAATGCACCGAAAGCAATTCTTAATATCCAGATAACTAACGCTTTTGTGAGATATCATGATGAGCAGTTTTCTGAATAAATTGCCGCTTAATCTTTCCAGGTGATGATATGCCTAATGGTGAATTTTTTCAGTGACTTAATGGTGGTTCTGGATTTATTTCTGTTTCATGTTGACACCCGCTTTTGCATCTCAGGATATTTCTGTCATATGGATGCCTTCTGCTACTTTCCTGTAAGTATGTAATACAATCTGAATACACTGTAATAATTTGTAAATCAGCAGTTAGCCTTTCGCTTCACCTGATATAGACATACTGGCAATGTTTAGTACTGAAGTCATTTGTTCCAGTGTTACTGTTTCACATCAATGTGCTTGCAACGAACAAGCTTAACCTAGAAACGGAACATAAAACTAACTTAAAAAACTAAGATGCATTACCACGAGTCTCTGAGTTGCAGATTCAGGGAGAGTACCATAACCGCACACTTCACATGGGCAACGGTGCATTGATTGATTTCAAACTTACGAATCATGCAATCTGATTGATTCAGCGAGATGCTGACTTGAATAGGTGAAACCAGAGGCACGAGACATTGAGGAGATTTTCCCCAACCATCCCTGCAGTTTCCACTGAAAGGTGCAAGCAAACATGTTCATCATGCGAATAGTCCGAAACCAAAATCCTATCTTCCCAGCTCCTGAATGATTGTTTTTTTTTTGATCAGTGACAAGCGGATATTTCTAATTTTGGAGTCACACATAAAAGAGTCTACTTGCAGTAATCTGTATATATTTCTAAATATCACTATCACATCACCGTCCAGGATTTTGCTTGCCAGAGAAATGATCCCAGTCTACTCATTTTGCTGCATTATCAAGCATTTTCTCCAAAATTCTCAAATCTGGCTGAATTGTCTCATGTTAAAAAATCATCTCCCCCACCCACCCCCCTCTCGCCCCACCGACTTCAAGAAACAATTCGGATTTACATATAAAAGCCAAATGCAGAGCTGTGGGGCAAGGCCCCGAGCCGTGGGCGAAAAATGATAAAGTCAGCCGATTCCTGCGCAGAATAATTGGATGATCTGGATAGGATAGAGGTGGAGAGACTCTTCCCGCTCAAAAAAGACAGTAGGACTAGGGGGCACAGCCTCAAGATAAAAGGGAGGCGGTTTAGAACGGAGTTGAGGAGGAACTTCTTCACTCAAAGGGTGGTGAATCTCTGGAATTCTCTGCCCGTTAGGCTGCCTCAATAAATATTTTTAAGAATTGGGTTGATGGGTTCTTGATAAGAGAGGGGATTAAGGGTTATGGGGAGAGGGCGGGAAGGTGGAACTGAGCCACGACAGATCAGCCATGATCTTATTGAATGGCGGGGCAGGCTCGAAGGGCTAGATGGCCTACTCCTACTCCTATTTCTTATGTTCTTATGTTCTTATAATGTTTTATTGCTTCCCTGAGCAGGACTCGCCAGTCAGATCTCCATAATCCCCCATCTGAGACAACGAAACGACGAGGGTAAATGGAATGCCAATATAATTAATTTCCCATTGAACTCAATTCGATAACATACCATAAACAAGCATTCACCTTTGCGGTATTACGACCAAGGAAGACCAATCCAACATCCAACCTATTTAATTTGCCCCAGTTTGACAATATTCTTTGTCCAATATTTTGGGATGCGTTTCTCACTCAATTATGCTGCCAGAGGGAATGCAATAATTATTTTTTTTGCCACATATCATTTTGTTTAATTCCAATGGTCCTTAACATGTTCTTGCCACTGATACAGGAATATTGCCGGGCTTTCTTTGTCATTCTCTGGATCCTAGCGCTGCTGGAGCTCGCAATGTCAGTCATTATTTACATTCTCGGGCGTGTGATGCTGCGCAGACTTACTAAGATGCAAATCAATAAGGTTGGTGGACACGAAATGTTCTTATTATATTTATGGATGAAGTGAACAGCGGGAACCATTGTCTCAGCATCAGTGATTATTGAAACTCACTTTCTTGTGAACAAAATAGTGAATGTGCTTTTTCATTGTACTTATGAAGAGTTGATACTCCGTGTTTGTTAGTTGAGAGGCAGAAACTACTCCAGGACACCTCTGAGCGACCCTCTGCTACTCTTGTCAATGTTGTAATACGTTCTTCGCAACAACCTCAGTCAGGGGAATTCAGTCAGTCAGGCCCCGATTTACCGTGATCACACTTGTGCACAGAAATCTTGGCTTGCAGTCCCTTGTTGCTCTGATGGGGTGCTGTTCTGTCACAAGTGTCAGATTTTGGATTCAATGTCTGACTCTCCCACAGTCTGCCCTTGTCTGCACCCTGAATTGGACACTAATTGTCTCGTGAAATAAGGGAGCATCATCCCCGACCCCATTCAAAAATCATTCTTAGACCACCCTTCCTGAAAAAGGTGCGCAAGCATTGTCCTGTTCCATGTCTCAATGTCTTGCCATATGTAGATTACTTACGTGTTTTGCTTTTCAATTACACCGTTAGTGTTAGTTTAAAATAAAACTTCATTTTTATCACAATCCTCGGGAAGTCCAAACATTGTTTTTGATGTGATACTTTGCAAGTCATTCCATTTGTCGGTGCAGAAGATGATAGATTGAAAAGCTCAGCATTGTTTACTGCAGTTGACCGTTAGGCTCGAGTATGGTCTCACATCCAGAAATTGGAGTATAATGTGCCAGTTTGTTATGGGAAGGTTGTTGTGTTTTTCAACTGTGGTTCTACAAAGATGTTAAATCAATTAGATTTTTCCAACTTCTACAAATCAACGACAGTGACATGTCAGGTGAAACAATGTTGTGGTTGCAACTGATACGACAGTTGCTCACTCGGTATATGTTAACGAGCATGGTTGTTGACACCGGGGAGACAAACGCAGAATTGAAAAATTAACAGAGCACGATCGAAAACATTAATGCATAAATGTTCAAGGACATGCACTTTGAAAATGGTCACGCCATATGATTTTTTTTTTTAAGTTTATTTAACCGGATTTCTGTATAGCAGGTTAGGCCATCGTTTCTTCCTGATCCATAATTGCCCCTTGAAGTTGCTTGTGAGCTGGCATTTAGGGCTAGTCCATGTGATGTAGGCACACCCAAAGTGCTGTTAGGGAGGAGTTCAGGGGTTTCGACAAAACGACATTGAAGCAACGGTGGTACATTCCCGAGTCAGAATGTTGAGCCACTTGAGGGGAACCTTCCAGATCGAGGTGTTTCTATGACTCTGCTTCCCTGGACCTTATAGGTTCCCCTGGTCCTTGTAGATGTTTCTGGTTGTGTGTTTGAAAGGTACTGTCTAAAGAGCTTTGCTGCGTTCCGACAGCGAAACTGCTCAAAGAGAATGTACAACAATTGGTTCATTTTGGAATGTTCAAGTAACTCAAACAACACGGAACAGAACCATACAGTCGGTTTAGTAGAGAAGGAGGCAATTCAGCCCATTGAACCTGCACCAGCAACAATCCTATCCAGGCTATCCCGGTAACGGCATGTACTTGGCTTGTTCGGCCCCCTGACACAGAGCTGCAATTTACCCTAGCCAGTCAGTCTAACCCGTACATATTTGGAGTGGAGAAGCCTTGCTGTCCACATTGACATTTGTTGCCAGAATTTCTGAATGAAGTTGGACAATGTTAAATCAAATATATCAGCTAAAAGTCTTTAAGTTGTTGTGTATTCTTCAACTGGAAGATCTGTGGACATTTTTGTAGACAGCATTCTTCAAATATAGGATGCCGCTAAAACTATCATTGGGGATATTGAGGGGGTAGTGAGTATGAAGTCGACGAGATATTTAAGTAACGTTCCAAAGTCTGATTGGAAGTTGCTTAGGAGACAAATTAAGTAAGGAATTTAAGATGTTGGGAGGTATTGAGGGACAGCTGGAGAACATTAAGTCCCTCTAGCGTTTTGGTTGGTGACAACCCGGCAGAGTTTTAAAACCATTGGTAACAACGATGCGAAACATTCAGCTGATTAATTTCTTGGAGAAGTGCCTGGAGTTTGAAAGTTTTGATTGAAAAACGAATCAATTCAGCATTCTGCTGGCACAAATCTTCTTAGTAAAAAGTCTGACAACACCAGGTTTTAGTCCAACCGATTTATTTAATAATACGAAGAGGCAGTGCCCTCGAAAGCTTGTGAGTATTATCAAATAAATCGGTTGGACTAAAGCCTGGGGTTGTCAGACTTTTTACCGTGTTTACGCCAGTCCAACGCCGGCATTCCCACATCATGACAAATCTTCTTCATCAGGGCTCAGACAGGAACCTGGGAATGAAAACTTATCAAGGTTCTAGAGAAAGACGCGGGATGGATATATACGATGGGAGTGACTCCGCCTTTAAGGTGACAATGCATGCACGATAGGCAAATAAGCTTTGGGTGTCAGAAGCAGAAATTCACAACTATCAGGAATTGGCAACTAATTTGTTCAGGGACAAGACCAAACTGAATGGAAGTAGAGTCACGGCACATGGGTATAAGTGGTGATCTTGTGGTCAAAATTGTTTTGAGGTCTGTGGCTATACAGATCAGAAGCATTCCTTCTTCAAATCCGGAGCCAGTCAGCTCCCACAAAAGTTATATCATTGATATTATTATCATACTGACTCCGGTAATGCTGTTTTCAATAGTTGGAACATAAGAACATAAGAAATAGGAGCAGGAGTAGGCCATCTGGCCCTTCGAGCCTGCCCCGCCATTCAATAAGATCATGGCTGATCTGTCGTGGCTCAGTTCCACATTCCGGCCCTCTCCCCATAACCCTTAATCCCCTCTCTTATCAAAAACCCATCAACCCGCTTCTCGAAAATATTTAGCGAGGCAGCCTTCACCACTTCAACGGGTAGAGAATTCCAGAGATTCACAACCCTTTGAGTAAAGAAGTTCCTCCTCAACTCCGTTCTAAAACGCCCCCCACCCTTTATCTTGAGGCTGTGCCCTCTAGTCCTACTGTCTTTTTTGAGCGGGAAGAGTCTCTCCACCTCTATCCTATCCATTCCATTCATCATCTTATACGTCTCAATGAGATCTCCCCTCATTCTTCTAAACTCCAACGAGTACAAGCCTAGCTCATTCAGCCTCTCCTCATAGCTCAACCCCCTCAACTCCGGTATCAGCCTAGTAAACCTCCTCTGCGCTCCCTCCAAGGCCAAAATATCTTTGCGCAGGTGCAGCGCCCAAAACTGCACACAGTACTCCAGCTGCGGTCTCAGCAATGCCCAATACAGCTGCAGCAAGACCTCCCTACTTTTATATTAAATCCCCTTCGCTATGAAGGCCAGCATCCCATTCGCCTTCCTGACCACCTGCTGCATCTGCAAGCTGGGTTTTTGTGACTCATGCACAAGGACCCCGAGGTCCCTCTGCGCCGTCGCCTGCTGCAGTTTTTCGCCACGTAAGTAATAGTCCTTCCTACCATTCTTCCTTCCAAAGTGGACCACCTCACATTTGCCAACATTAAATTCCATTTGCCATTTCCTGGCCCATTCGCCCAGCCTATCTAGATCCTTCTGCAGACTCTCCACACCCTCCGCACAATTTGCCGTTCCCCCAATCTTGGTGTCATCCGCAAATTTCGACACCCCGCACTCGGTTCCCTCCTCCAGATCATCTATATAAATGGTAAATAGCTGAGGCCCCAGCACCGACCCCTGGGGCACCCCACTAGTCACCAACCGCCAATCCGAATAGCACCCATTGACCCCCACTCTCTGCCTCCTATTTGACAACCAACATTTAGTTAACTTCCATTCCGGTCAAATAACAAACTTTGCATCCTCTTCTGGGCATCTGACATTGCATAATGTTTACAAATTTACTGAGTCTGATTTTTAGACCCAGTGGCAAGACGGCGCCAATAGCCGACAGTGATTCTAATAATGCTGAAATATAGTGTCTAATTCTTTGAAAGACGGCAATGTGAAGAAGAAATAATAAAGTTTTCACAGAATTATGAATTATGTTTAGAAATGTCATTCACATTGAAAATGGATAGTTACGTTCCATGTCAGTTATTTTACTTTTAACTGTATGCAGTGTTTCGTCATGATTTCGCAGCATAATAATGCACCCACTGCTGAGGACACCACTCAAACTGGGACATTTCAGGAACCGACCTGCAGCAACATGGCTCCGCCGTCATCCGTCTAAAATGGTTTCGTTGGCAAAACACCAGGAAGGAACTTACTTGTGGTGGTGATTGCGTCCGTCCATGAGTGCTTGGTGCTTGATGAATTCAGAAGGAAGTTAAACAGAGTAAATAAAATTGGGTGACGGAATCCATCAATCCACTGGCTCAGTCCACCTGTCAGTATTCTTTCTGATTCTATCCAAGGTCCAGCTGAAACCACTTTCTAATATCTCTCCCTCATCAATTCCCAGCCATTTTCTGTCTATTGCATTTTGCTCTTAACTCCACGACGTTTCCATTTTAAAAATGTTCATTAATTTTGAAGTGTTTGCACAGGCCGCGAGGTTGAGGATGCAATGTATAAAAATACATTCTCATTAAGGTTAGTTTAGTTTTATCCTAACCCCCACGCCCCCACCTTTAGTAGTGTCGCCATGGAATATAGTAACTATACTTCCTTTCAGTTTTCGGTATAGTATTCTGCCGTGAAGCATGGGGTAAAATACCCTTCACAAAATATGTAGCAAGGTATTATGTCGTAAAGTATGTCTTGCAGTATTATGTGGCAAAGTATGCAGTAAGGAATTCTGCGATAAAACAGTCTGCGGTAAACAGATGTAATAAATTATTCTGTCGCAAAATATGTGACAACATATTCTGTAAAGTATGTGGTAAAATATTGTGTATTCAGTATCTATTCAGTAAAATGTTTTGTTGTCTCGTCGCCAACAGAACACGGCAATTGCTTAAATGATTGAAATAAACTAGTTTTAATTCATGTGTGAATTTTTTCCTTCCGTCTGTTCCTGGAATGCGCCTCTCCGCAATTTTGGAATGAAATGTGTTGCTCGCGTATAGTTTAAAAATGGTTACGAATTAACCCCGGGTGTTTGAGATGAAATCTCAACCGTGCGTTGTACCCCATGTCTCAAGGAGAGCTTCAAATTTTAACGGTATTATTTTCAGCATTAGCCGGTATGGTGCTAACGTTTCGGTTTCGGAATCAATATTAACGAGGTCAAACAAGCAGAAGATCACATTAACTCTCAGCCCAACAGCACAAACACTGCCTGGGGGTCCAAGATATTGGACTTCGAAACCCAGCTCCCACCCGAAAGAAATGAACAATTAATATGACTACACGCTCATCAGGAAAGATTGGGAATGTGAAATGTGAGACACTTCAATGAATAAATTAGACTGTCAAATCCGTTTACTATCCAAAATCACATTTAGCACAATTACACAGACTTTATCTTTCTTCCTTTTTTAGTATAGTAATAACATTCCCGCAACCAAGGAAAAATGTTTTCGATGTTTCACTCTATAAATGTTATGTCTTTCCAAATTAATTTTACCTTCAATAGTCTATTGGCCAGAAACACGACAGAAGCAGCAATTGTTACATCGCCTTTACGCAGATGAGACAAGTAGTTGGTTGGGTGCAAGATATCTTTATGAAGATATGATCATAAGAACATAAGAACATACGAAATAGGAGCAGGAGTAGGCCATCTAGCCCATCGAGCCTGCCCCGCCATTCAATAAGATCATGGCTGATCTGAAGTGGCTCAGTTCCACATTCCCGCCCTCTCCCCATAACCCTTAATCCCCTCTCTTATCAAGAACCCATCAACCCGCTTCTTAAAAATATTTAGCGAGGCAGCCTCCACCACTTGAACGGGCAGAGAATTCCAGAGATTCACCACCCTTTGAGTGAAGAAGTTCTTCCTCAACTCCGTTCTAAACCGCCTCCCCTTTATCTTGAGGCTGTGCCCCCTAGCCTTACTGTCTTTTTTGAGCGGGAAGAGTCTCTCCACCTCTATCCTATCCATCCCATTCATCATCTTATATGTCTCAATGAGATCTCCCTTCATTCTTCTAAACTCTAACGAGTACAAGCCTAGTTTGTTCAGCATCTCCTCATAGCTCCATCAAATGGAGGAAGTACGTCTACCAGTGATAGAAATGATCTACAGAGGGAGGATTGAGAAGGAATGGGTAAGTGTAGGATCTGCTTTGAGATGCTGCAGGCGCCATGTAAAGGCAGAAGTGGATCCTTGGGTAGCTCTGTCTCTGATAGTTAAACTGTGGATTCGGCTCATTGTTAGGAGTTGATTTTTCTTTTCTCCATTTAGTCACTTGTCAATGAAACAATGAGAGTCTGCATTCTCCAGCTCCTTAAATAAGGTCTGAGTTTGAGACCTGCCAAAAAATGCCCCTTCTACACATCTCCGGTAACTTCCGGTTTAAAAAATGTGTTGTATCTCCAGCTCTTCCTGTGTTAAAGTTTGACGCAAATGTAAATGTGCAGAAAGCCTGAATTCTCCTCCTCAATCTGTGCTGCTGACACTCCGAGATTCGTATAATTGTGGATGTTTCTCTGATTCGCATCTGTGAGAACAATAGAAACAAGAGCAAGTGTACTCAGGTACATCTTCGACTTGAAGTGCTCCACATGCATTTGTGTTTAAGAAAAGCAGATCCATTGTTCTATGCTGTGGAAATGTGTGGTGTTATCTGCATTGAGGTTAAAAATATTAACTGGGTGTAACTTTCTAAATTGGGTCAATAACAAACTGTAGGGCAGTTCATAAACATGGCAAAACAAAGTCTTCATTCTGAATCATCATGTTTTAAGCTTTTTCCCACCTTTCCTACGATCGTGAACTCATTAATCATTCAACACTCCCACATCAAAGTTCTGTCTCTGTTGAAGCCACAATGGTCTGGTTCAAACTGGTTCTTAAACCTGTAGCTGATAAAGATTATTAGGAGTACCGACTACACGTAGGATTTAATCAATTTTGAGTTTACTCCCCCCACCCCTTTTCACCTTATTCTGAAGGATTTCCAAAAAGGGCAAAAATACAGAGAAAATGATTCCATGGTTGGTGAAGTTGGTTGAATCCGGCACCCACAGCTGCGAGCTAACAGAACGCTGAACTCCGAACACAACCGCCTGTTTCCTCAGCAGAAGTTCGAACCAACTAACCGACAGCACCCTAGCTGTGTGGAATCCGATGAATCCCACCTTTTCTTTCTGAAGGAACAAAATTTTCTGTCTGTGACACTGAGAATTGTGGAACGTGAGTGTGAGGACTTTACTAACGTGCAAGTGAGAATTTCTATATGATATAAAGGTACAGCGAAGGAGCAGGCCTTTTAGTCCTCCAATAACAGATGGCTCGCTGGAAATTGATAACATATTTTAAAACATACTACTAACGTTACAGCAAAGATGTACATTGAGTAATAGAACAAAGAACAACACAGCACGGGAAACAGGCCCTTCGGCCCAACGAGCCCGCGCCGCCGTCCCATAATCTTCTTAAAAGAACATCTTCAGCAATTGCATTCAGGGTAGAAAGAAAGCGAAGCCCCAACATGGTTTTGAACCGTGGATTCGCAGATTAAAAGCCTGATACGTTACTACCTGAGCCATCACGGCTTCACGTTGTGTATCCTGTTCCGGCCTTGAATCAGCCACTCGTTCACAGAGACTTGTCATTTGAGTAATGAGGGACATTTTTAAGTTTTAAGGTGAGAGGGAAGAGATAGGAAAGGGTCCTGAGCGAAGGACATTCTGCACGCAAAACAAGATGTGATAACCATTACGCAATGGGACAACTTAAAAGAGTGCACGAGAACACACATTTAAATGTTTGAAAAATATCAACGCGAATGGGACAGAGCCGCTGCAATGCTGCCAACTGACTAACTCTGCCACAACGGAGTACGGATGGGTACATGGGATTGGGGTATTATAGCTGTTACTGCAACATGGCTAAGGGAGGGAAAGGACTGGCAGTTCAATGTTCTAGGCTACAGGCGTAATAGGAAAGATAGAAAAGGAGGGAGGAAAGGAGGGGGAGTTGCACTTTTGATTAGAGAAAACATCACAGCAGCATTGAGCGGGGATATATCTGAGGTTTTGCCCACTGAGTCTATCTGGGTAGAACTGAGAATTAAGAAGGAGGGAATCACTTGTACTATAGACCCCGAAATAGTCAGCGGGAAATTGAGGAGCAAATATGTAAGGAGATTACAAATAGCTCCAAGAAAAATAGGGTGGTTATAGTAGGGGATTTTAACTTTCTCAACATTAATTGGGACAGCCGTAGTATTAGAGGCTTGGATGGTGAGACATTTGTTGAATGTAGGAATTTTGCATTCAATATGCGGATAGCCTGACTAGCGCGCGGGGGTGGGGAGGGGGGCAAACCTTCACCTGACTCGAGGGCACAGTTTTAAGGTGAGAGAGGAGAGATACGAAGAGGCTGGTGAGTGTCTGGAACAAGCTACCAGAAGTTTTAATAGAGATGGATACAATTTTATCTTTTAAAAAGCGTTTAACCTATCACATGAATAAGATTGATTTGGTGGGATATGGGCCAAACGTGGGCAATTACGATTTGCTTAGTCATTTAAAAAGGGGCGGTAAGGACAAGTTGAGCTGAAGGGCCTGTTTCCATGCTGACATATTTGTTCCAATAGGATACTTGTGTTGACTGACAGGCGCCTTGATGCAGACGTGTACATTCTGGATCGTTCTGTCAACTGAAGACTTAATTTCCACTCCCTGTAAGTGCTCCCCTGCCATGAAGGCAATTTGGGATTCAATTCAAACGCCGCGTTAAACAATTACTTTCTGTTCTCAGGTCAAATTTGCAACAGGAAGTGCGCTTGCATCGCTGAGTTCCGAGGACTGGCTGCGGCCGATTTCACTGTTAACATTTTCCTAGGAAGGGGTATAGAATATAAGAGTAGGAGTCTGATGTTGCAGTTGTATAGAACGTTGGTTAGGCCTCACCTGGAGTACTGCGTCCAGTTCTGGTCGCCGTACTACCGGAAGGATGTAGAGATCCTGGAAAGAGTGCAGAGGAGATTTACCAGGATGTTGCCTGGTATGGAAGGGCTGTCTTACGAGGAAAGATTGAACGCACTTGGGCTGTTTTCCCTTGAGAGACGTCGGCTGAGGGGGGATCTAATAGAGGTTTATAAGATTATGAAGGGGACAGATAGAGTAGATGGTGATAAGCTTTTTCCGCTACTAGAAATGGATAGAACGAGGGGTCACGGGCTTAGGGTGAGGGGGGCTAGATATAAGACTAATATTAGAGGGCAGTTTTTCACACAAAGGGTAGTGGGGATGTGGAATGCACTGCCGAGTAAGGTGGTGGAAGCAGGCACGGGTTGTTCAAGAGTCACTTGGACAGCCACATGAGCGGTCTACATATAGGGGGATATAACAGGCCTTACTAAGCATTGTAGGCTTGGGGTCAGTTTTAGCCTCAGGGATATAGAGTCTTTTAATAATGAAAATTTTTATCCACAGGCACTTAAGTTCAGCAAGGGGCATGCGGGCGGCAGGTTGTGGTGGGCTGCTCTTGGATATTGCTTCGGGAGTTGCCTACTGCTTCATGTCGTTGGTGTGCGTAAACTGGACCATCTCGAGGGCATCATGGCAGCTCAGAGGTTATCTCTGTTACTGTGCGGACACATGGATTTGGGCCTGTGTCCGTGGGAGTTTGCGCGTTCTCCCCGTGGTTGCGTGGGTTTCCTCCGGGTGCTCCGGTTTCCTCCCACATCCCAAAAATGTGCTTTTAGGCTGATTGATTGGGTAACAAATTGTCCCTATATTGGACCTCCCTGATCCTCACACATTAGGCATAGACTAGAGTCATGAATAGGTCACTAACAATGGGACGGCGGCGCGGGCTCGTTGGGCCGAAGGGCCTGTTTCCCGTGCTGTGTTGTTCTTTGTTCTTAAAAGAGCATCTTCAGCAATTGCATTCAGGATAGATAGAAAGAAAGCAACGTCCCAACATGGTTTTGAACCGTAGATTCTCAGATTAAAAGCCTGATGCTTTACTAACTGAGCCACCACAGCATCACGTTATGTATCCTGTTCCGGCCTTGAATCAGCCGCTCGTTCACAGTGACTTGTCATTTGAATAAAGAGGGACATAGATTAGCTAGATAGTCAATATCTCTTTTCCAAAGGTAGGGGACTTTAAAACTCGAGGGCATAGTTTTAAGGTGAGAGGGGAGAGATACGAAAGGGTCCAGAGGGGTACTTTTTTTCATGAAGAGGGTGGTGAGAAATGCCAAGGACCCGAGGGACGTGGGGTTCATCTCCATATAGCTCTGAAAGCAGCCAGTCGGGAAGATAAAATTAGCCAGGCATGTGGGGTATCTTCCTTTATTAACCAAAGCATAGGATATAAGAGCACAGAGATTGATGGAGTTGTATATAACGCTTGACGAGCTACAGTTAAATTATTATGTAGTATACAGAATTCTGGTTTGACACTCTCTTTGGAGAGGATGTGATTTCACTGGAGAGAGTACAAAGGATATTCACCATGAAGTTGCCTCTAATGAGGAATTTCAGCGATGGAGAGAGGCTGGTTAAGGTGGCATTGTTTATCTCAGCGCTGAAAAGTTTGAGGGGGTGATGATTCGTTCTTGGTCATGGGAAAATGTGATGCCATCCACTTTGAGATCAAAATGACAATTAGTAAACTTGCTAAATCTCGGAATGCCACAGCGCGCAGAGCACGTGATAGATTTGGGAGAACAAGGTCTTCATTAAATCCTTCAATTTAGATCCTTACTCTGTCTTCCTTGTACGAAGTCTGATAGTAATTCAGCCTTGCTTTCATTTGTTAATGCACTTGTCCCATAAACGTGAGTTCAAATCAATACGTTACCTTTCTGCGCATTTCACTTAGTAACTTTTCAGTTCGAAACTTTTGAACTGTGCGAGATAATGCATTTTCTAAGTCCAATGCATGTAGGAATTCTACATAAATAGTAGAACACTTAGGAGTATTGACAGGTAGAGAGATCTGGGCGTACATGTCCACGGATCACTGAAAGTGGCAACACAGGTGGATAAAGTCGTCAAGAAGGCATATGGCATGCTTGCATTCATCGGTCGTGGCACTGAGTGCAAGAAAATTGCAGACTATGCTGCAGCTGCCCAGAACCTTAGTCAGGCCTCACTTAGAATATTCTGTACATTTCTGATCACCACACTACCAAGAGGATGTGGATGCGTTGGAAAGGGTGAAGAAGAGATTTACTATAATGTTGCGTGTTCTGGAGAGTATTATGTATGAGGAGAAGTTGGGTAAATTCGGTTTGCTGTCGCTGGAACGATGGAAGTTAAGGGGTGACCGAATAGAGGTTACGCGATTATGAGTAGCATGGACAGAATGGATAATCAGATGCTGTTTTCTCGGTAGAAAAGTCAAGTACCAAGGAACACAGGTGTAAGGTGCATTGGAAAAATTTTACAGGAGATGTGCAAGACATTTTTTTTTTATATACAGAGAATGGTGAATAGCTGGAACACACTGCCCGGGAATGCAGTGGGAGCAGATATGATAGCACTATTTAAGATGGAACTAGATGAACACAAGAATAGGATGGGAATGGAAGGATACGGACTCCATAAGTGCATGCGGTTTTACTTTAGGCAGGCATCATGATCCGCGCAGGCTTGAAGGGCCGAAGGGCCTATTCCTGTGCTGTGTTTTTCTTTGTTCTAAATCACCATCTCTCTGAGGACCAGCAGTTTCAGAGTCTGACAGCTCTACAGCACATAAAATGCCCATTCATAAAACATTAGGTAGGGGTCATGAGTAGAGAGGTGGACTAGTGGTGTTGAGATGGCGGAGAGGGCTTGTTGGGCCGAAGGGCCTGTTTCCCGGGCTGATTTTTGTTCTTTGTGTCTGTGCCAGCCATCAAGCACAAATTTATTCTGCTGAAATATTAACTCTGTTTCTCCCTCCACACAGATGCTGCCGGTTTATTCAGCATTTTCTCCTTTTGTTTCACACTTACAAGGTTCAAGGTATCTTCCTTTTTTTCACTCTCGTCCCATTTTCCACAACTTGGCCCGTTGCCTTTTATGCTATGAACTTTCAAAACTTCGTATAAATGCTTCTTCATTTGTGAGAAAAACCTCTTTCATAGAGCAGGTAGTTCTGCTTTGGAATGCACTGCCTTTGAAGTGTGGTGAAGGTAGGTTCAATTGACGCACTTGATTATTTGAATTGGAACAATACGCAAGGGTAGGGGAAAAGTCGGGGGAATGGCACTAAGTAATGATTCTCGTTTGGAGAGTTAGTGCAGACACGATGGGCCAAATGGTCTCCTTCTGCACCGTTACAATTCTGTGACTCATATGAATGGTTCTTGTATCATTTTCTGATACCAGTTTGGTCTCATTCACATCATCAGGAGTTGAGTTAATATGATTCCTTCCAATTGTAGCTCAGTACAATTATTAAGTGTTCATAATGCATTGAGGCTCATGTCGTGAATGTTAAATTAGACAGGATTGACTCTTGTCACATTTCAAACTCAAGGTAGGGGCAAAATTCACTTTAATTGCAGTTTCCCACTTGTTTGGCGAATATATTGAAACACAGAGGTGGCATGGTGACACAGTGCTTCGCACTGCTACCTCACAACACAAGGAACTCGGGCTCAATTCCTGGTTTGGGTTACGGTTTGTGTGGGATTTGCACGTTCTCCCCGTGCCTGCCTCCGTGGGTTTTAACTGTGTGTGTCCTTTCCTCCCACAATCGGAAAGACGTATGTGTTAGGTGCGTTGGTCCCTCATTGTACCTGAACAGACGTTAGAGTGTGGTGGCTAGAGGGCTTTCGTAGTAACGTCATTGCCATGTAAGCTTATATCAATAAGCTACATTACTTTAGAATGGTGAGTTGAATATTACAGCATCATTAAGACTCGCCCTCAATTCCACCTCCACCTTATGAAGACCATGCGGGATCTTACAAACTGCAATCAAGTCACCTTTCACTCTCCTAACTCTAATTTCATAATAAAAAAGCCTGCCTCCATCAGATATCACTCATGTCAACTTCCCCTGAACTGACACAAACGCACTAATGCTAGCACCTATTTGGTTCCATAGTGTATCATGGGTTTCACAGGGAGTCGGATCAACGGCCATCATCATACTGCCCAGTATGATGATGGCCGTTGATCCGACCCCCTGTGAAACCCATGATATCTTGTTCCTATACCCTAATTTGACGGCGATGTATTTCATACAATCATAAAATTGTTACTATGCAGAAGGTGATAATTCAGCTCACCATTTTTGCACCGCCTCTTGAAATGGACATAATGAGTTAATGCAATTCCCCGGCCAACACCTCTGCGCATTGCCTCTGCAAGTCATCATCACATGACCTATTCAATGCATCGATTGAACCTGCCTCAACCAAACTTCCAAGCAATGCGTTCCAGGCCCAATCACTCGCTGTATGTAAACATTTTTTTGTCACAAATAAAAAAGGTGAGCTTTTGAAATACCGTAGCAATAAAGTCTGCGGTTCAAGTGCTGGAACTGGAAGGAGAATGGGTAAAGTCAAAACATGCTGGAAATAATTTGGGTGCTGGAAATCTGAAAAAAAATCAGAAAATTCTGGATAGTCTTAGCAAATCTGGCAGCATCTGTGGAGAGAGAAAGAATTATCGTTTCCAGTCTACATGAGCTCTACATGACAGATTGTTTCTTGGGAGACAGAAGTTACATAATTTGCCGAAGAGGCTCTATTTGCGCTGCAAATTGTGTGACTCTAAAATTGCGGGTACTCAGAACAAAGTTTAAAGATTAACAAGTGAAATGTACATGAATGCACAGCTGAAACTTGAACTGAGGATTTCCTGCCCCCTAGATAGGTACTTAATTATTTAATTTACAGTGTTACACGAGTTGCCTCGCGACATCTGCAGAAAAGGTAGAGATCTATAGTGGAAAATTTAATGATGACATTTTTCTGCCAAATCTATTAAATGCTCAGCAGGATGTGACACTTGTTTTTTTACAAAGTTATACGGATTTATCATTTTGACCTCAAAGTGGACGTCATCACACTTTCCTGCCACCAGCGAAGATCAACTCTCCCCTCAGCCTTCTCTGCGCTAAGAAAAACAATGCCAGTCTAACCAACCCCTGTTCATAGCTAAAATGCCGCATCAGAGGCAACACCCCAGTAAATCTCCTCTGCAACGTCTCTAATGCAACCACATCCTTCCTATAGCGTGTGAACTGGAGCTGCACAGACTACTCTAGTTCCATGTGGCTGTGTTGCCAGTGTATCAGTGTGCCTATAGTTGTGAGAGCTTGTGTGAGTGAGTGAGTATACGTGCTTGTGTGCAGAGATGGAGGTTTGTGAATGAAAAGGTCTGTGTATCCAAGAGCGTGTGAAACTCTGCGTGTGTCCCAACATCTGAAAGCGTGTATGAGAGAGACAGAAATGTCTTACGTAAGGAAGAATCGTCATAGCACTGAAGAAAAGGAGAGAATAGAGGACAGGCCTATTATCTCAACTGGAGAACATTGATATTACTGCACGCCGTGAGCTTCCAGCCACACTGTTACATCCCATCTTATCAGCAGCTCCTTCAGTTCTTTGGCATCTTTGGGTATTTATAGATAATAGAATGAGGGGAGCAGAGATGAAGATATCTGACACTTAGACATTACTCAGTTGATTTTGCATTGGATCAATCTTCCGTCTTTCCTCTTTGCTCTGTGAACCCTTAATTTTCAGATTGTCATCGATTTAATTCTGACAGCTGCACTTGTGTCGACTTTCACTACATTCTTAGGCAGTGCATTCACTAATCACTCCACGCATAAGAGGTTTGTGTCGTATTGCATTCATGATATATAGGCATCTTCAGGACAATATAAATCGCCCATCCCATTCATTCATGATTTGTAGGCATCACTGTTCAGCCCAATGTATGTTGCCCATCCGAACTGCCCCTTGAAGAATGCGTATAAACATGTAGTTCTTTATATCCTCCTTAAATGCACAATTTCCCACTACACCAACAAACCAGAATTCCATAATATAATTCACATTTAATTCCATCTATAAGCCCTGAGATGCCAACTTCCAGATCTCTACAGTTTATGTGATGTGGATACTCCTACATTGCTGTTGGCAAGGAAGTTCCGGGAATAGAACCCAACAACAGAGGGGAATGTTGTGTTATACTGTTTAAATTTAATTACAGTTTAATGAGAAAAACAGGGACAGCAATTTAATTGTTTCTTTATTGAACACTTCTACCACCAAATCAAACATAATCAGTTGCAACTCATTAACACTTTACTGAGCTTTAACTGTTAAACTGCATTTTAACTTTAACTGAAGATCTAAACATGAACTTTAACCATCTAACTGAAAATAGATACTACCGAGTTGAGGAAAACCTTAGCCAAGAAATATCCTTGATGTAGAATCTATCTTCTTGTTCTCTGAAGCATCCTCCAGGGTAGACTTCTGCTTCTTGTGATGGTTGGTCTCATCGAGTTATCACTGCCAAACAGAGGCTCAGCTATCTCTTTACCCACAATTCTCCATTTGCTTCCCAGAAGATTCTGCGTCCTCCAGCCAACTGTGTTACCAGAATCAGATTGCATGGTTCGAATATCAAATGAAATTGCTTGTGATCAATGCCATTACACTTCGTTAAAACTGCATACCCCATACATATAACAGCCATATAAATCAGAGACACACTGCCTCGGTTAATGTAAACAACATTCTTCATCTGGGAAGCATCAGATCACAGCTCCCAGATCACGGCACCCAGACCAAAGCCTCTTTACGACCTTCAACTCGTTTTAATTGATAAGTTGACCAAAAATTCCAACATGCTTAGCTCTCAGCTGGTGTAGTCATTTTAGAGCCACTTTTGCCACTATTGTTGTTGAATTATTGTTGCAGCCGTTGAAGGATTGTTGTTCCCAGTCCTGAATCTTTCCACTTTCCATCATCCTCTATCAAACACTCTGTCACATTCTCTGGAATGAAGTAAAAATAATATATTTGGCCAACTGCCATTGTAAAGAAAATGCAGACACATGTGCAACACGGAAGGGGTTGGCTTGCTGAGGGAATCGTACCAAACAGGTACACGAAAATTTGGTTGTTTCAGATGCAATACGCACTCCATTCACTGAGCCACGCAAGGTTAAGCGTCAGGTTCCATAGTGTAGTGGTCATCACGTCTGCTTTACACGCAGAAGGTCCTGGGTTCGAAACCCAGTGGAATCAATCTTTATTCTTTCATTGGGCAAATTAAGTTCAGCACGGAGTTTTGAGAAGAACAGTGAGAGCTCGCTAAACACTCTTAAAGCAATGTTCCAAACAGTAATGTAATGCCAGAAAAAACACAAGTCTGGCAACATTTGTCAGGAGAGAAAAAAAGTAGTCAAAGTTTCGAGTCATCTGACTGATTCTCAGAATTAAAGAGAGAGCGAAATGTGTTAGACGCTAAACCGTAGCTGGGAGAGATTACAACAAGATTTAACAACCTTAAGAACAAGGGGAAGTGATGGTGGGGGTGCGTGGCGAATCTCCCTTTTCCCTTTTCCTTCTGCTGCACAAATACCCCTCTCCCCTCCCCCATCTAACACTTCACATTAAGAAAAGACTAAAAGAATAAAAATGGAAAACCTCCAAAGGACAAGAAGACAACAAGTCACAATATAAGGGCAAGTTATCACAGGAGGCAACAAGTGTTGGACAAGAGCTGTCCTAACCCTAATCTTACCATTAACCTAAACACTAACATTAACCCAAACCATAAATCTAACTATAACACGGACCATAAAACTATCCCACACCCTTATCTTAATCCTAATTCGAACACTAACCCGATTCTTCATACTGTCATCCTCATCCAAGCACGAACCTGATCCTTAATCCTTATCCGAACACTAATGCCAAACTCCATCACAATCCTAATACGTACCCTAGCCAAATTTTGAAATGGATTCTAAGACTATTTCTAGCCCAAAATCAAATCCTAAATCTAACGGGA
Source organism: Prionace glauca (assembly GCA_037974335.1). NCBI lineage: Eukaryota > Metazoa > Chordata > Chondrichthyes > Carcharhiniformes > Carcharhinidae > Prionace > Prionace glauca. The sequence continues at coordinate 1,309,043 of CM075734.1, forward strand.
ATACTAACATTAAGTACCTGAACCCTGACTTAATTCTTAAAACGAATGTTAATTCTAATCCTAGCCCCAATCAGAGCCCTGATCTAAAGATAGCACAAACTCTTACCAGAATCATAAATCTAACCTAAATGCTTACTCTTGTATTTAGCACTAACCCGAATCCAAACGCTAATTCCAACCATAATGGCAACCCAAATCCTAACCCTAATCATAATCTGTACCAGACATTGAACCTAGCTCTACTCCTAATCGTAGTCCTAACCCCAACCCTAACCCGAAAATATGGCAGAACTGGACCATCAACCTGTTTCCTCTTCCCTCACTCGACAGCCCCCGTCTTTCTCCCCGACAAGAGGATATGCCCCATTCATCACCCTGCACACAAAAAATATAACAGGAACAAGAATGTGTATATACACATATATATAAAAGATAACCAAGAAGCCAATAAAACGAACTATAAGGGCAAGGCATCACAGGATACAACAAGGGTTGGGCGTGAACTGAAGGAAAAGAGGCAGATCACGAAGAAAAGGGGCATGTCCATGCTATGTCCGACCCCAAAAACCTCACCCTGATCTGAAGCCGAATCTGGAGACTGACCCTATTCCTAACCCTAGCCCTCAACCGAACCCGAATCCTTCTCTAATCATAAAACTAACACTAGCACTAATATGATTCCTAAATCCCATCAGACATTGTTCATCTTCAAGATCCCGATTCAGTCAGCTCTTTTTTAAAAATAGATAAATGAACTCCATCTTCTTCAATGTACTCAAAATATTGCTGGTTGTCACCCAGGGGCACAAAAGTTCCTTCTGGGATTCGCATCCAATCTGCACTTGTGCATCGAACTTCTTTCTTTTTGCAGTCCCGATAGTGTCCACAGGGTGGTGCAACTCCATCTTCCCATTTTCTCCGTGGAACTTAATGAGGAACTTCTCCCGTGTGACAGGGTGCTGTGCTGGACTGTATGGGGTGCATGGAATGGTTGTGGCGATGAAGAAACAACAAAAACAAAGAACAGTAGAGCACAGCAACAGTCCCTTCTGCCCATGGGTGGAAAGGTGAGGGTCCAAAGTCATAGAATTTTTGTGTGCAGAATAGCGCATCATTGGCCATCAAGTACCTATCGAATCTAACTCTTTTTCTCAGCACTTGTCTTGTATGCTATGGCAATTCAGGTGCTCATCTAAACACTTCTTAAATGCTCTGAGGATTCATGCCTCTACCAACCTTTGCGGCAGTGAACTACGTGTTCCTACCACTGTCTGCTTGAAAGAGGGTTTCTTCAAATTTTCTTTAAATCTCCTGCCCTTATAAGGCTGTTGAACTCGACTTTGAGTCTGAAAGGCTACAATTGCCCAACTGGAAGATGAGATGCTGCTCCTCCAGCTTCTGCCGGGATTCGCTGCAGCATTTCAACAGGCCAGGGATGGAGATGTGGGCATCAGAGCAAGGTGTTGACTTAAAATGACAAATAACATGAAGTTCAGGATCATAGTGGTATCCCTGCAGTACAGAAGGAGGTCAGTCGATCCCTCTAATCTGCACCAACTCTCTAGAACACTTCACCCAGATTCTATTCTTGGTATCTTCGATATTTGTGCTGCTAATCTCCCTAGCCTACACATATTTGGACACTAAGGGACAATTTAAAGAACAAAGAAGAACAAAGAACAACCCAGCACGGGAAACAGGCCCTTCGGCCCAACGGGCCCGCGCCGCCATTTCAACAAAGCATTTTCCAACACCAGACCAGGAAGAGATCATCTGATTGAATAGCGGAGTCGGCTTGAAGGGTTGAATTTGGCTGCTACTGCTCCAAATTTCTATGTTCCTGGAGCACCCGGAGGAAGCCCACACAAACACGGTGACAATATGAAAACAATATACAGACAGTGACTCAAAACCAATATTGAACCCAGGTCCCCACGCTGTGAGGCAGCAATGCTAACTCTTGTTCTACTGCCCCCTATATTTAAGAATTGAGTGGCGGTCTTCATAAAGCCATCACCCACCTGCATTGGGAGCACTGAATACAATAAATCAAATTGGAGGAGGTGCAAGTGAAATGCTGTTTAACCTGAAAGGAGTTATTGGGACCTTGAATGGTGAGGGGGGAGGGAGGTGAAGAAGGGAAAGGGACATGAATTGCACCTTCTGCAATGACAAAGGAAGGTGATGTGGGAAGATGATAGTGAGTTGGGTGTGATGGAGGAATGCAGGAGGACAAAACGAAAATCTCTTTCCCAAAATAAAATATTTAATAATGGTACAGCTATCTTGATTCCATTTGGCCCAGGAAATCCTCTCAATAGTTTATTACCTCTTCCTGATTGACCAACTTTTTCCAGTAATCCCTTTCCCACCTGCTTCTCACTGCGTCCCTTCCCCCTTTATCATATTCACAGCGTTCGTCTCACTTCTCATTTCACCCACCACCTTCCCCTCTCCCACCCTTTCTCTTCCCTTTTCCACACCCCTCTGCCGAGATCTGAATCGGGTACCCAGGCGATGGCAAAGAAGCTGGAGATTCTGGAGAAGGATGCAGCGAGCCCCAGAGTTGGGAGCAGTGTGGACAAAATTGGGGCGGGGAGATTCTGTGATCAAAGAAGTGGTTTGTTTTCTTCTTAAAGATAAAGTTTTGAACAGCTGTCAATACACTGAAGCAAAAATGGAGGGAAGTGAAATCTGGGGACCTTCACACATTCGTAACGGGTAAAGTGAAGATAGTCGGAGCTGTTAGAGATCAATCATCTCAGTCCCTGGACATCACTGAGGATTTCCTCCGCATAGTGCTCAACCACCAATGGCTTTTCTTCCTCCATAAGAGGTGGTGTTCCCTGATGATTGCATGATGCTGAGCACCATTAATGACTCCTCAGGTTCTGAAGCAGTCTGCGTCCTTCTGCAGCAAGATCTGGAAAGAAACAAAAAGCCTATCATTAATTTGGTGAGAGGGTCGCGGTGAGATGGCGCTGTTGCAGGACTGTGGAGCGAGGGATGGGGTAAGGGGTATGACATTGGGAATGGGATGCCGTGTTTACGACTCAGAGCAATAGGTTGTCAGTATTGATCGATAGAAATCCTTATCTATGCCGTCGTCTCCGAAACACCAGTCTAGCCTAATGAAGAGACGCTCATTTATATCTCAAATTTTAGACAGCCGCCCGATTGAAAGCAAACCAATGATATATTCCGGTAACTGCATTTAATGAATATAAACGAGTGGAGAATGATCTTATCCGATTTTATCCTCCTAAGTGCCTATAGTGTGAAATGAGGCGGCAGCGAATGCGAATTTCAACTAAGTATCGATCCTGGACACAAAAACTGGCATCATAACATTCAAATGATTTAGTTACCTACACATTTGGTGGAGGCAGCTATGATGCCGTGTCCATTGGCAAAGCAGCACAGCATAATAATCTCCATCAGAAGCTTTTTTTTTGCATTGCTCCAGTGCATGTGGTGTAGCTGCTCTTACAGTGCAGTTGGGAATGACGTTCCCGCACTTGAAGTCAACAATAGTGAGAGAATGGGTGATATCGTTGAAAGTGAAGATAGAGTCCGTCCTTTCGATATGAAACTTTAGGAAGTGATGGGGGCATCAATTGCCCCTGACAATACAACTCTGTCAATGAAAAGAGCTCTCAATGTATTCTTTGAAGCAAAGTTTTTACAAAGCATAGCATGCCTGCGAAGTTTCAACATGAATTTTCACTGAATGAAATGCAATTGCATTTTAAGTGCCATGTAACCAATTGCGTGGTCTTTAAGATTTTGTTTGGACAGAACAAAAACCATCTTGAAATAGCCATCCGTAATGGATGTGGATGAAACTCAAAATCTCATATGAACATTTAATATCATTTCAAACAGGAGGAGGGATAGGTGCGTTACATTTGAGAGCAAATGAGAATATTGCAAAGCTTTCGTTTATCAAACTGAAGGTCAGTACGATTTCCTTGTGGGTTCTGTGATAACATTATTCACGATGAAGAGCACTTGAAACGCCATAGCATACAAAGCCGAGAACCAAGTGGTGCAAAATGGTGTTGGAATATATCTGTGTTTACACGGAGAGGATAGACACAATGTGACCACAAGCTCATTCGGCATGTAAGATATTGTGACCCAATTCAGGATGGAGTTTTAACACACGACTACAAAGAGGGACTTGAACCTTTGACCAGGAGATTTGAAGCCTGATGCTCTACCAACTGAGCTTTCCCGGAGGATACTGCACAGCGCCCCTACTGGCTGGTCTGAACATCGCATGTCTGCAATTTTGCTTTTCCTCCAGCTGTCATTCAATATCTTCAGATTATTTCTCTCACATAGGCATTAGCCATTAGGTTAGAGACAGTCACTGCCTTCCTCTCAATTATAAAGCTCTCTCACTCAAACCCCACAGCCCCTCCAAAACTTGTTTGATGCATTATCATCGTGAAACCCAAACTCTTCCAAATGAAAGCTAACCCCAACCTTCACATTTAAACACTATTTCCTCTGCACCATTATTCCCTGAGAGGGTTGCGGTGTGATGGTGATGGTGCAGGACCGTTGGGTGAAGGGGGAGGGGGTTTTGGGGTATGGGAGTGGGAATGAAGTGAGGTGTTTGTCTGACTCAGAGTAATACGTTGCAAATAAACATCTACAGAAATCATTATCTGTGCAGTTGTCTCATAAACACCACTCTAACCTAATGAACATTATGAGAATCTCATTTATTCGCAAATTTTAGACATCTATTCGATTGAAAGCAAACCAATGATACATTCAGATAACTGCATTTAATCAATACAAATCAATGGAGAATAAACAAGGACGCAGGACACTTTGCGATTCCTTCTCCATGGATATACTGGGAAATGAGGGCGCAGAAAGCTGACATTCACAATCTCCATTCATCATATTTGCCCATGTTGCGAATAACGGGAATTGCAATCAAGAAGAAATTCAGGACATAACCTCTGGAATCACAATATTCCGATGATTTAGTTACCTACACTTTGGGGGAGGCGGCTATGATTTCGAGTCCGTGGGCAAACCAGCACACCAGGATTATCTCCTTCAGAAGACATGTTTTAACATTGCTGCAGTGCATGTGGTGTGGCTACTCCTACAGTACTTTGGGGAACGAAGTTCCGGACTCATAAGAACATAAGAAATAGGAGCAGGAGTACGCCATCTAGCCCTTCGAGCCTGCCCCGCCATTCAATAAGATCATGGCTAATCTGTCGCTGCTCAGTTCCACTTTCCCGCTTTCTCCCCATAACCCTTAATCCCCTCTCTTATCAAAAACCCATCAGCCCGCGTCTTAAAAATATTGAGCGAGGCAGCCTCCACCACTTCAACGGGCAGAGAATTCCAGAGATTCACCACCCTTTGAGTGAAGAAGTTCCTCCTCAACTCCGTTCTAAGCCGCCCCCACCTTTATCTTGAGGCTGTGCCCCCTAGTCCTACTGTCTTTTTTGAGCGGGAAGTGTCTCTCCACCTCTATCCTATCCATCCCATTCATCACCTTATACGTCTCAATGAGATCTCCCCTCATTCTTCTAAACTATAACGAGTACAAGCCCAGTTTATTCAGCCTCTCCTCATAGCTCAATCCCCTCAACTCCTGTATCAGCCTCGTAAACCTCCTCTGCACTCCCTCCAAGGCCAAAATATCTTTGCGCAGGTACGGCGCCCAAAACTGCACACAGTACTCCAGCTGTGGCCTCACCAGTGCCCTATACAGCTGCAGCAAGACCTCCCTACTTTTATATTCAATCCCCCTCGCTATGAAGGCCAGCATCCCATTCGCCTTCCTGACCACCTGCTGCACCTGCAGGCTGGGTTTTTGCGACTCATGCACAAGGACCCCTAGGTCCCTCTGCAACGTCACCTGCTGCAGTTTTTCTCATCGACTCATCGAGTCATAGAGGTTAACAGCATGGAAACAGACCCTTCGACCAACTTGTCCATGCCACACTTTTTTGATAACCTCGAAGCTAGTCCCAATTGCCAGCATTTGCCCTGTATCCCTCTATACTCATCGTACCCATGTAACATCTAAGCGCTTTTTAAGAGAAAATTGTACCCGCCTCCATTGCTACCTCTGGCAGCTTGTTGTAGACACCCACCACCATCTGTGTGAAAGAAAGTGGCCCCCTGGACCATTTCGTATCTCTCCCCCCTCATCTTAGACCTATGTTCTCTCCTTTTAGACTCCCCAACCTTTGGGAAAATATATTGACTATCTAGCTGATCTGTGCAACACATTATTTTATAGACATCGATAAGATCGCCTCTCAGCCTTCTACGCTCCAGAGAAGAACATCCCAATCTATCTAGCCTCTCCTTATAACTCAAATCATCAAGTCCTGGAAGCAAGCTATAAATATTTTCTGCACTCTTTCTAGTTTAATAATGTTCTTTCTATAATGCTTGTACTCGTTAGAGTTTAGAAGAATGAGGGGAGATCTCATGGAGACGTATAAGATGAAGAATGGGATGGATAGGATAGAGGTGGAGAGACTCTTCCCGCTCAAAAAAGACAGTAGGACTAGGGGGCACAGCCTCAAGGTAAAGGGGAGGCGGTTTAGAACAGAGTTGAGGAGGAACTTCTTCACTCAAAGGGTGGTGAATCTCTGGAATTCTCTGCACGTTGAACTGGTGGAGGCTGCCTCGCTAAATATTTTTAAGAAACGGGTTGATGGGTTTTTGATAAGAGAAGGGATTAAGGGTTATGGGGAGAGGGCGGGAAGGTGGAGCTGAGCCACGACAGATCAGCCATGATCTTATTGAATGGCGGGGCAGGCTCGAAGGGCCAGATGGCCTACTCCTGCTCCTATTTCTTATGTTCTTATGTTCTTATTTATGTGGTGACCAGTATTCCATGTACGGCCTTACCAATGTCATGATCAACTTCAACAAGACGCCCCAACTCCTGTATTCAATGCTCTGACCAATGAAACCAAGCATGCTGATTGCCTTCTTCACCACTCTGGCCACCTGTGACTCCACTTTCAAGCAGCTATGAACCTGTCCCCCTAGATCTCTTTGTTCTGTAACTCTCCCTTACGCCCTGCCATTAACTGTGTAAGTCCTGCCCTGGTTCATCCTACCAAAATACATCACCTCGCATTTATCTAAATTAAATGCCATCTGCCATTCGTCAGCCCACAGTGGCCTAACTGGTCACGATCCCGTTGCAATACGAGATAACCTTCTTCACTGTCCACTATGCCACCAATCTTGGTGTCAGTTGCAAACTTACTAACGATGCCTTCTGTACGCTCATTCAAATCATTAATATTAATGACAAATAACAGTGGATCCAGCACCCGTTCCTGGGGCACACCGCTGGTCAAAGATCTCCAGTTTGAGAAAAAGATACCTCCTACAACTACCCTCCATTTCCTGTCGTCAAGCAAATTTTGTACCCATTCAGCTCTGCCACTCTGGATCTCATGAAATTTAACCTTATGCAACAACCTACCATGAGATGCCTTTCTCAAAGGCCTTGCTAAAATCCATGTAGGCAACATCAACTGCATTGCCCTCATCTACATTCTTGGTTACCCTTTCAAAAAACTCAATCAAATTTGTGAGACATGATTTTCCATTCACAAAGCCATGCTCATTGTCCCTAATCTTCCCTTGCATTCCTAAATGCCTGTAGATTCTGTCTCTCAAAATACCTTCCAACAACTTACCAGCTATGGATGTGAGGCTCACCGGCCTGGAGTTCCCAGGCTTTTTGCTGCAGCCCTTTTTAAACAAAGGCACAATATTTGCGTCTCTCCAATCGTCAGGCGCCTCACCTGTGACTACCGATGATTCAGATATTTCTGCTAGAAGCCCCACAATTTCATCCCTAGCCTACCACCACCCCCACCCCCCTCTCCCCGACCTATGAGGAGAGGCTGAATAAACTAGGCTTGTACTCGTTAGAGTTTAGAAGAATGAGGGGAGATCTCATTGAGACGTATAAGATGATGAATGGGATGGATAGGATAGAGGTGGAGAGACTGTTCCAGCTCAAAAAAGACAGTAGGACTAGGGGGCACAGCCTCAAGATAAAGGGGGGGGTGGTTTAGAACAGAGTTGAGGAGGAACTTCTTCACTCAAAGGGTGGTGAATCTCTGGAATTCTCTGCCCGTTGAAGTGGTGGAGGCTGCCTCGCTAAATATTTTTAAGAAACGGGTTGATGGGTTTTTGATAAGAGAAGGGATTAAGGGTTATGGGGAGAGGGCGGGAAGGTGGAGCTGAGTCACGACAGATCAGCCATGATCTTATTGAATGGCGGGGCAGGCTCGAAGGGCCAGATGGCCTATTCCCGCTCCTATTTCTTATGTTCTTATGACCCCACAAAGTCCTGGGATACACTTCATCGTGTCCTGGAGATTTAGCTGCCTTGATATGCTTTACGACTTCTAGCACCTTCTTCTCTGTAACAAATTGTCCCTAAGTTAGTCTCCCCTTAATCTGGTTTCCAGTGTGGAGAGCCATAAGCACAGACAAGAGTCAGGGGTGCAGAGGGGACTCACAATGTTGAAATGGCGGACCCGGGTTCGTTGGGCCGAAGGGCCTATTTCCCGTGCAGTGTTGTACTTTGTTCTTTGTAACATGTATACTTCTCAAGGCCTCACTACTTATTTCCCCAATTTCCCTAACATCCATGCTTCTCAACAGTAGATACTGATGTGAAATATTCCTTTAGGATCTCGCCCATCTCTTGTGAATCAAGGTCATAGATGACCTTGCTGCTCCTTAAGAGGCCCTACTCTTAAGAGTACTCTTTTGGCCTTTATGCATTTGTAGAAGCTCCTTGGATTGCCCTTTGCTTTATCTGCCAAAACAACCTTATGCCCCATCTTTGCCCTTCCGATTTCTCTCCTATCTCTTTCCTACACCCACTCTAGTCTTCAAGGGCTCACTCGACCTAGCTGCCTCTTCCTTCTTCTTGAGCATAGCCTCAATGTGCTGAGTTATCCAGGATTACCTCTTTCTACCAGAATCAGAGCCAACAACGTGAGGGTATGGGTGATATCATTCGCAATGAGACAGAGTCCTTCTTTTTGAAACTTTGGACAGTGGTGAACAATTCAATTGCCCCTGACAATACAATCTTTCAATGAAAATAGCTCTCAATCGATTCGATCAGGTCGCCCCTCAAACTCACCAAAGAGAAAGTATAACCAGAAAGTTTTCCCAGGGTAGCAGAGTCGATTACTAGGGGGACATCTGTTTAAGATGGCGAGAGCAAGATTTAAAGGAGATATACGAGGCAAGTTTTTTTACACAGATGGTAGTCGGTGCCTGGAACTCGCTGGGAGAAGGCGTGGAAGCGGATACGATAGTGAGTTTTAAGGGGTCTCTTGACAAATACATGAATAAGATGGGTTTAGAGCGAGACGGTCCCTGGAGGGAAACGGGTTTTTTAATTCAGTCGGGCAGCGTGGTCAGTGCAGACTCGAAGGACCGAAGGGCCTGTTTCTCCGCTGTAATTTTCTTTGTTCTTGTCTTTGTTCTTTGATTCTTGAAACCAAAGCTTTTACAAAGCATTGCATGCCTGCAACGTTTCAACATGAATTGTGTAAATATCACTGAATGAAATGTATTTGAATTTTAAGTGCCATGGAACCAATTGCGAGATCTTAATTAGATTTGTTTTGTTAGAATTAAGACCAGCTTAAATTAACTACCCTCAATGGTTTTTGATGAAATTCAAAATCTCATAATGACATTCAATATGCCTTCAAACAGCTGGAACCGAGAAGTAAGTTGCACTTGAAAGCAAATCAGAATATTGCAATGCTTTCGTCTATCAGTCTCACCAGGATTGGCATGAATTCCTTGTGAGTTCTGCGTTAGCATTATTCATCATATTAAACACTTGAAACCCCATAGCATGCAAGGTTGAGCACCAAGTGGAGCAAAATTGGATTAGAATACATCCACGTTTGCATGACCGGAACAGACACAAAGTGACCAGTGGTTTACTTGGCCCATGAAATAGCGTGATTCGATTGAGATTGGAGGTTTAAAAGTATCACTGGAACAGGGGCTTGAACCTGGGCCCCTCAAATTAAAAGCCTAATGCTCGAGTGAGCTATGGACATTGGAGGGAGAAGGCTGGACCATTATTCCCTGAGAGAGTCGCAGTGACATGGTGATGTTCCAGGGCCTGGAGTGGGGGAAGGATGTTGGCGTATGGGAGTGGTAATGGGGTGTGGTGTTCACCTGATTAAGAGCAATATGTTGCAAATATTTATCTGTAGAAATCCTTATTTATGCAGTTGTCTCTATAACAACACTCTAACCCAATGAAAGGCCATCAATTATTCCCAAAATGTAGATAACTGTCCCATTGAAAGCAAACCAATGATATTTTGAGATAACTGCACCTAATCAACACACATCAGTGGAGAATATGCAACGACATTGGAGGCTTTGCAAACCCTTCTATATGTCCGCAGCTGGACATGAGGGTGGAATGAATGACGTTCACAATCTGAATTCAGCTTGTTTGCCCATGTTGCGAGGAACGAGTATTGCAATCAAGAATCAATTTCGAGCATCAGTTCTGGAATCACAACTTCCTGATGATTCAGTTCCCTACACGTGGGGGAGGCAGCAATGACACCAAGTCCATGGTCAAAAAAGCTATCCATAATAATCTCCTTCAGAAGACATTTTCTAACATCGCAGCAGAGCATGTGTTGTCGCTGCTCCTACGGTATTTTTGAGAATGAAGTTCACGCACTTGAAGTCAACTGCAGTGAGGGGATGGGTGATGTCGTTCAAAGTGAAGATAGAGAAAACATCTTCGTTTTGAAACTTTAGGCAGTGATGCAGGATATAATTCCCTTTGAAAATACAAATTTGTCAATGACAATAGTTCTCAATCTATTCTTGAAAACAAAGTTTTTACAAAGCATGATCTGCTTTCAAGTTCCAACATGAATTGTGCTATTCCCCCTGAATGAAATGTATTTGAATTTTAAGTACCATGGAACCAATTGCATCGTCTTAAAGAGTTTTGTCTGGACAGAATAAAGACCATCTGAAAATAGACAGCGCCAATGGGCCTGGATGAAATTCGACATCTCGTGATGACATTCAATAGAAATTCAAACAAGTAAATCGGAGAAGTACGTTACATTTGAAAACTAATCAAAACATAGCAAAGCTTTGGTTCATAAATCGTAAAACAATCATTATGAATTCGTTGTTGGTTCTGGAATAGCATTACTTATGATGAAGAGCACTTGAAACACCATAACAGAAAAGGCTGAGAACCATCTGGTGCAAAATTGAATTGAAATGCATCCGCGTTTCAATGTCCGGAGGAAACGTAAAGTGACTAGTGACTTATTTAACACATGAAAGAATGTGACTCGATTGAGAATGGAAATTTAAAAGCATCGCCCGAACAGGGACTTGAACCCTGGACCCTCAGATTAAAAGTCTGATGCTCTACCGACTGAGCTATCCGGGCTCTGGCAGTGCGAGTGCGCAGCGCCCTATACTGGTCGGTCTGAACATTGCATAACTGAAGTTTTGCATTCCTTCCAGCTGTCATCCAATATCTTCAGATTATTTCTATCACACAAGTATCCCCCACTGGGTTTGGAGACAGTCGCTGCCTTCCTCTCAATTATCCAGCTCTCTCACTCAAACATCATTGCCTCGCCAAAACTTGCTTGACGAATTATCGCCACGAAACCCAAATCTTTCTAAAGAAAGCCAACTCTCAGCATTCACTTTTAAATGTTGTTTCATTTTGGCCATTATTCCTGTGAGGTTCGCGGTGAGATAGTGATGCTGCAGGAACGTGGAGTGAAGGGCGGGGGTGCGGGTTGGGGATATGTGGATAGAACGACTTAGAGAGATACGTGTCAAACAGTAACACATAGAAGATCTTATTTGTGCGGTTGTCCTGGAAACACCACTCTAACCTAATAAAAGGACCCTAATTTATTGCAAAATTTGAGACAGCTACCTGATTAAAAGCAAACCAATGATACATTCAATAACTGCATTTAATTAATACAAACCAGTGGAAAATAATCAAGGACTGTGGCTCCTTTGCAAACCCTTCTAAATGCAGAAAGTGGGAAATGAGCATCTCCGTTCATCATGTCTGTCCGTATTGCAGAGAACAAGAATTGCAACGAAGGGAAGATCTCCAGCAGAAAAAAAAACTGGACCACAACTTCCTAATGATTTAGTTACCAAGTCTTTGGGAATCAGTAACGAATCTGAGTCCGTGGGTAAAACAGCAAACTATAAAAATCTCAAAAACATGTTTTCCATCACTGCAATTCATGTGGTTTATCTGCTCTTATAGTACTTTTGGGAAAGATATTCCCGCAATTGAAACCAACAACAGTGAAGGAATGTTTGATATCCTTTGTTTGTTTTGCATTTTCAGCCTCATTTTCTATATAGTATTTCGCGAAGATATATAATAGATTGGCTTCTCTGATATCTTGATTTGCTGGAATTATAGTTTCATTGTGGTCGTTATGCTGTTGCGAAAACTCTCATAACTTGTTTGAAAATTAGCTGTTAACAATACTGTTTCCCTGTGTATCCATCTGTAAACTGCAAACTGTATAGATTCATTATCCCAGCAGTTCATTAGGAAATATGATACAGTTCCAACAAACGGTATTACAGTACGTGGTTGTCTTATTTTTTCCTTTTTGCAGTTGTAACATGATCCTGCGCCTTAATCTCCATCTGGAGATGACGAATACTTGCTTACTGATTTCCAGTTTTACTCTCATAGATGGCAGAGACCAATCATGTCTGCTGACCTGTTACACCAGCACAGTTCATGAAGCGAATTCAGGAACTTCAGCTTAGGGAAAAGATGAGGTGGAGCCTCACTAAACATTGGAGCTGCCGATAAGGCTACTGGAAGCGACATTTGTTCCTGTTTCTATTGTTCTCACAGATGCGAATCAGAGAAACACCCACAATTATTTTAACCACGGACTGTCAGCAGTACCGATTGAAGAGGAGAATTCAGGTTTTATGTACGTTTAAATGGGCATCAAATGTGAATATTGTCGCCTTTACTGTAGTGAGTGCAGAAGCAGGAACATTGTTCTGATCGAACTGTTTATAGTAACAAAATAGTTTATTGTGGGAACACGATTTCAACTTACCCTGCGAGACAGACGGATCTGGGCCAATCAATCGCCAGTTTTTACAGGAAGGGTTCCTGGAGATCTCCAACGCGTTTGTCAAAATCGAGTGAAGCTACTGAAACTTGCCGGAGATGTGAAAAGTGGCATTTTTTGACTTGTCTCAAACTCAACCTTTGTTCGGAGAGCTGGAGAATGCAGACTTTCATTGTTTCATGGGCAAGTGACTAAAGGAAGATAAAATGAACCGCTAACAATGAGCTGAACCCACAGTTTAACGATCAGAAACAGAGCTACCTGAAGTTCCACTGCTTGTCTTTACCAGGCGCTCTGCAGCATCAAGAACAGATCCTCCACTCATCCATTCCTTCTCAATCCTCCCTCTATAGATCATTCCCATTACTGGCAGACTTACTGCCTCCCTTTGATTATATCTTCATAAGTCATGTTGCACCCAACCAACTACATGTCCCATCTGCTTAAATGGCGATGTGCCAATTGCTGCTTCTGTCGTGTTTCTGATCCATAGTCTATTGAAAGTAATATTAGTTAGAGAGAGACATGGCTTCTTTCGGGTGAACAATCCAATGTATTTTTCCTTGGCTGTGCAAACGTTTGTTATTACCTTCCTAAAAGGAAGAAAGCTAAAGTCCGTGTAAGTGTGTTAAAAGTAATTTTGGATAATAAACAGACTTGACAGCTCAATTTGTTCATTGACATGTTCCACATTTCACCTTCCCACGTTTGGGTTGAGTCATATCAATTATTTATATCTTTCGTGTCGGAGCTGGGTTTCGGAGTCCAATGTCATTCCTTGGACCCCCAGGCAGCACTTGAGCACGTGGGCATAAAGGTAACTTAATGTGATTTTCTGCTTGTTGGATCTCGTTTACATTGATTCCGAAGCGGAAACGTTAGCATCACACTGCCTAAAGTGAAAGCAATACCGTTAAAATTTGAAGCTCTCCTCACGACATGGGGTGTAATGCATGGCTGAGGTTCCATCTCAAACACTCGCAGATAATTCGTAACCACGTTTAAACAATAAACATACAACACATTTCATTACAAAATTGCGAAGAGGCGTTTTCCAGGAACAGATGGAAGGGAACACATATGGAATTAAAACTAGTTTATTTCAAATATGTAAGCAATTGCCGTGTTTTGTTGGCGACGAGACAATGTAATATTTTGCTGAATAGAAAACCACACAATATTTTACCACATATTTTACGACATAATACTTCATCACATCTGTTTCCTGCGGAATGTTTTACCGCAGAATACCTTACTGCATGCTGTGCGGCATAATACTTCAACACATATTTTCCGATATAATACCTTACTACATATCTTGTGGAGAATATCTTACCACATACTTTAATGCAGAATACTGTACCGAGAATAGAAAAGAAGTTCAGTTATCATGTTCCGTGGCGACACTAACAAGGACAGGGAGGGGGCGGGGGTGATCGATAAAGTAACCGTACTGAGAACTTATTTTTATAGATTGCACCCTCAATCTCATGACGTACGCAAACACTTTAAAATTAATGAACGTTCTTAAACATGGACACGTCGTGGAATTAAGAGCAAAACATTATACGAAATGGCTGGGAATCGATGAGGGAGAGATGTTGGAACGGGGTTTCAGCCATACCTTGGGTACAGTAGAATCAAAGATAGTTGTGACAGGTGGAATTAGACAATGGATTGATGGATTCCATCTCCCAATTTCATTTACCCTTTAACTTCCTTCTGAATTCATCAAGCACCAAGCACTCATCGACTAACGCAATCACCACGACAACTAAGTCCCTTCCTGGTGACTCTGCTGTTCTGCCAATGAAACCATTGGCAGTTGCTGTTCTGCCAATGAAACCATTGGTGCCGGCGGAGCCATATTGCTGCAGGTCGGACTCTGAATTACCCGCGTTTGAGTGGTGACGTCCTCAGCAATGGGTGCATTATTATGCTGCGAAATGATGTCAAAACATTGAATACACTTAAAATTAAAGTAATTGACATGAAATGAAACGAATCCTTTTCAATGTGAATGAAAATTCTCAATAACTAATAATTCGGTGAAAATGTCATTGTTTCATTTTGGCATTTCTGTCTTTCAAAGAATTAGACACTATATTTCAACATTATCAGAATCACTGAAGGTTGTTGGCACTTTTATGGGAGCTGATTGGCTCCGGATTCGAAGAAGGAATGCTTCTGACCTGTATAGCCACAGACCTCAAAACATTTTTGACCACAAGATCACCACTTATACCCATGCGCCGCGACTCGACTTCCATCCAGTTTGGTCTCGCCCCTGAAGAAATTAATTGCCAATTCCTGATATTTGTCAGCTTCTGCTTCTGACACCCAAAGCTTATTTGCCGATCGTGCATACATTGTCACCTTTAAGGCGGAGTCATTCCCTATCGTATATATCCATCCCAGACCTTTTTCCAGAACCTTGATAAGTTTTCATTCCCAGGTTCCTCTCCGAGCCCTGATGAAGAATAATTGTGTGAGCAGAATGCTGAATTGATTATTATTTTCAAGCAGAACTTTCAAAATCCAGGCACTTCTGTGAGAAATAAATTAGCTGGTTTTTTTTTTGCATAGTCGTTACGAATGGTTTTCAAGCTCTGCCGGGTTGTTACCGAACAATACGCTTACTGTTTTCCAGCGTGACCCTCAATGCCTCCCAGAATCTTAAATCCATTACTTAATTCATCGCCAAAGCATCTTTCTTCCAATCAGACCTTGGAACATCTTAGAACAATCTTTTCAATTTCATATTCACTGCCCCCTCAATATCCCCAATGTTAGTTTGAAGGACATCCATATTTGAAGAATGCTATCTGAAAAATTGTCCCCGAATGTTCCTGTTGAAGAATAAATCAAAACTGAAAGACTTTTAGCCGATATATTTGATTTAACATTGTCCAACTTCATTCAGAAATTCTAGCAATACAGGTCAACTGGAGAGATAGTGCTTGATAGACTAACGGATCTGAAGGTCGACAAGTCCCCGGGACTGGATGGAATTCATCCTAGGGTTCTGAAAGAAACGGCAGAGGTGATAGAGGATGCCTTAATAATTCTTTATCAAAATTCGCTGGACTCCGGGGAAGTGCCGGAAGATTGAAAAACGGCTAATGTTACGCCGCTGCTTAAAAAAGGTAGTAGACAAAAGGCAGGGAACTGTAGGCCGGTTAGTTTAACATCTGTAGTTGGGAAAATGCAAGAATCCGCCATCAAAGAAGAAATAGCGAGGCACCTAGATAAGAATGGTTTGATCAAGCAGACGCAGCACAGATTCGTTAAGGGGAAGTCGTGTTTGACGAATTTATTGGGTTTCTATGAGGATGTGACTAGTGCAGAAGACAGAGGGGAGTTGGTGGATGTGGTGGGGTTTTTAGATTTCTAAAAGGCGTTTGATAAGGTGCCTCACAAAAGGTTGCTGCAAAAGGTTAGGGTGCACGGAGTTGGGGGTGAGGTGTTGGCGTGGATAGAGGATTTGTCGTCTTATAAGAAGCAGAGAGTAGGAATCAATGGGAGCTATTCTGGTTGGCTGTTGGTGACTAGTGGAGTGCCGCAGGGATCGGTGCTGGGGCCTCAACTGTTTGCCATTTACATAGCTGATCTGGAGGAGGGGGCTGAGTGTAGGGTAATGAAATTTGCTGATGACACGAAGATGAGTGGAAAAGCAAATTGCTTAGAGGGTGTGGAAAGACTGCAGAGAGATCTGGATAGGCTGAGTGAGTGGGCGAGCACCTGGCAGCTGGAATATAATGTTAGCAAATGTCAGGTTATCCACTTTGGTAGAAATAATAGTAGGAGGGATTATTATTTAAAAGGCGAAGAGCTACAGCATGCTATTGTGCAGAGGGACCTGGGGGTCCTTGTGCACGAATCGCAAAAACCCAGTCTGCGGGTGCAGCAGGTGGTCAGGAAGGCGAATGGAATGTTGGCCTTTGTAGCGAGGAGGATTGAATATAAAAGTAGGGAGGTCTTGCTGCAACCATACAGGGTACTGGAGAGGCCGCAGCTGCAGTATGGTGTGCAGTTTTGGTCACCGCACTTGCATAAGGATATATTGGCCTTGGAGGGAGTAAAGAGAAGGTTCACCAGGCTGATACCGGAGATGAGGGCATTAGCCTATGAAGAGAGATTGAATAGACTGGGTCTGTACTCGATGGAGTTTAGAAGGCTGAGGGGGGATCTTATAGAGGTATATAAGATAATGAAGGGGATGGATAGCGTAGAGGTAGGGAGATTCTTCCCGCTTAGAAAGGATAGCAGGACTAGAGGGCACAGCCTCAAAATAAGGGCGGGGTGCAGTTTAGATCGGAGTTGAGGAGGAACTTCTTCATTCAAAGGGTGGTGAATCTCTGGGATTCTCTGCCCATTGAAGTGATCGAGGCTACCTCACTGAATATATTTATAGATAGATTTTTGATAGACAAGGGAAGTCAGGGTTCTGGGAAAACAGCGGGAAAGTGCAACTGATCCACTTCAGATCAGCCATGATCTTATTGAATGGCGGGGCAGGCTCGAAGGGCTAGATGGCCTACTCCTGCTCCTATTTCCTGTGTTCTGGACTCCAAACGTGTGCGGGTTAGATTGACTGGCCAGGGTAAATTGCAGCTTGGTGTTGGAAGGCCGAACAAGCTAAATATATGCGGTTACCGGGATAGTCTGGATGGGATTGTTGTTGGTGCAGGATCAATGCCTCCTTCTGCATTAGGCCTACTGTACGGTTCTGTTCCATATTGTTTTGGGTTACTTGCACATTCCAGAATGGAGCCGTTTTTTGTACATTCTCTTTGAGCAGTTTCACTGCTGGAATGTAGTAAAGCGCCTCAGACAGCACCTTTGAAGCACACAACCACTAACATCTATAAGGACCAGGGAAATTTAAAACGACCAGGGAAGCAAAGTCCTAGAAACACTTCGAACTGGAAGTTTGCCCTCAAGTGACTCAACATTCTAACTTGGGAATATACCGCCGCTCCTTCACTGCCGTTTTGTTGAAATCCTGAACTCGTCCCTAACAGCACTTTGGGTGTGCCTACATCACATGGACCAGCCCTAAATGCCAGCTCACAAGCAACTTCAAGGGGCAGCTATGGATCAGGAAGAAGCGTGGGCCTAACCTGCTATACAGAAATCCGGTTAAATGAACTTTAAAAAAATATCATGTGGGTGACCCTTTTCAATGCACATATCTTTAAACATTTATGTGTTAATGCTTTCGATCGTGCTCTGTCAATTTTTCTATTCTGCGTATGTCGCCCCGGTGTCAACAACGCTACTCGTTAACATATACCGAGTGAGCAACTATTGTATCAGTTGCAAACGCAACATTGTTTCACCATACATGTGAACTGTGGTTGAGTTGTAAAGGTTAGAAAAATCTAATTGATTCAAGATCTTTGCGGAACCACCAGGCGCGGTTGAAAGATGCAGCGACCATCCCATAACAAACTGGCACATTACGCTTCATTTCATGGATATGAGCCCATACTCGAGCCTAACGGTCAACTGCAGTAAGCAGTGCTGGTGTTTTCGATCTATCATCTTCTGCACCGACATATGGAATGACTGGCAAAGAGTCGCACCAAAAACGATGTTTGGGCGTCCCAAGGATCGTTGAATAAAAAATGAAATTTTATTTTAAACTGATGCTAACGGTGCAATTGAGGGAAAACAACATAAGAAATCTACATATGGCAAGATACTGAAACATAGAATATGGCCATGCTTAGAACATAGAACATTACAGCGCAGAACAGGCCCTTCGGCCCACGATGTTGCGCCGACCAGTTACAAAACAATGACCCACTAACCTAAACCAAACCCTTTTCGTCCACAAACCTATCCACAGATCTCTTAAACGCCCCCAAACTAGGCGCATTTACAACTGCAGCTGGCAGGGCATTCCAGTCCCTCACCACCCTCTGGGTAAAGAACCTACCCCTGACATCAGTCCTATAACTACCCCCCCCCCCCCCCCTATTTAAAGTCGTGCCCCCTCGTGCTAGCTTTCTCCATCCTAGGAAAAGGCTATCACTATCTACCCTGTCTAAACCTCTAATCGTCTTATATGTTTCAATAAGGTCCCCTCTTAGCCGCCTTCTTTCCAGCGAAAACAACCCGAAATCTCTCAGTCTCTCCTCATAGGATCTCCCCTCCATAAAAGGCAACATCCTGGTAAACCTCCTCTGCACCCTCTCCAAAGCCTCCACATCCTTCCTGTAATGTGGGGACCAGAACTGCACACAAAACTCCAAGTGCGGCCGCACCAGAGTTGTGTACAGTTGCATCATGACGCTGCGACTCCTAAATTCAATCCCCCGACCAAAAGATGCTTCCCGCATCTTTTTCATGAATGGCGTTCTGACGATGATTTTTGAACAGGTTTGGGGATGATGCTCCCCTATTTCATGAGACAGCTAGTGTCCAATTCAGGGTGCAGACAGGGGCAGACTGTGCAGACAGTCAAATATCTAATCCAAAATCTGACACTGGTGATAGAACAGCACTCCGTCAGAACAACAGTAGAGTGCAAGCCAAGATTTCTGTGCACAAGTGTGATCACGGTAAATCGGGGCCTGACTGACTGAGTTCTCCTGACTGAGGCTGTTGCAAAGAACACATTACAACATTGACAAGAGTAGCAGAGGGTCGCTCGGAGGTCTCCTGGAGTATTTTCTGCCTCTCAGCCAACAAACACGGAGCATCAACTCTCCATAAGCACAATGAAAAAGAACACTCACTATTTTAAGAACATAAGAACATAAGAAATAGGAGCAGGAGTAGGCCATCTGGCCAATCGAGCCTGCCCCGCCTTTCAATAAGATCATGGCTGATCTGTCGTGACTCAGCTCCACCTTCCCGCCCTCTCCCCATAACCCTTAATCCTTTCTCTTATCAAAAACCCATCAACCCGTTTCTTAAAAATATTTAGCGAGGCAGCCTCCACCACTTCAACGGGCAGAGAATTCCAGAGATTCACCACCCTTTGAGTGAAGAAGTTCCTCCTCAACTCTGTTCTAAACCGCCCCCCCTTTATCTTGAGGCTGTGCCCCCTAGTCCTACTGTCTTTTTTGAGCGGGAAGAGTCTCTCCACCTCTATCCTATCCATCCCATTCATCATCTTATACGTCTCAATGAGATCTCCCCTCATTCTTCTAAACTCTAACGAGTACAAGCCTAGTTTATTCAGCCTCTCCTCATAGCTCAATCCCCTCAACTCCGGTATCAGCCGAGTAAACCTCCTCTGCACTCCCTCCAGGGCCAAAACATCCTTGCGCAGGTGCGGCGCCCAAAACTGCACACAGTACTCCAGCTGCGGCCTCACCAATGCCCTATACAGCTGCAGCAAGACCTCCCTACTTTTATACTCAATCCCCTTCGCTATGAAGGCCAGCATCCCATTCGCCTTCCTGACCACCTGCTGCACCTGCAAGCTGGGTTTTTGCGACTCATGCACAAGACTCATGTTCACGAAAATGAGTTTCAATAATCACTGACGTTGGGATAAAGTTTCTTGCTGTTCACTTCATCCATAAATATAATCAGAATTAATGTATTCACCAACCTTATTGATTTGCATCTTATGAAGTCTGCACAGCATCATACACCCGAGAATGGAAACAATGACTGAGATTGCGAGCTCTAGAAGCGCTAGGATCCAGAGAATGACAAAGAAAGTCCGGCAATATTCCTGTATCAGTGGCAAGAACATGTTAAAGAGCATTGGAATCAAACAAAATGATTTGTGGCAAAAATAATTCTCGCATTCCCTCTGGCAGCATAATTGAGTGAGAAACGCATCCCAAAATATTGGACAAAGAATATTGTCAAACTGGGGCAAATTTAATAGGTTAGATTGGGATTGACCCTCCTTAGTTGTAATACCGCATTAGTGAATGCTTGTCTAACGCATAAATGGTCTGCTATCAAAATGAGTTCAAGGGAAAATTAAATATATTGGCATTCCATTTACCCACTTCGTTTCGTTGTCTCAGATGGGGGATGATAGAGATCTGACTGGCGAGTCCTGGTCAGGGAAGCAACAAAGAAAACTTCTGACAGATCATTCGATCATTCCATCCAGGAGTCGGCCGACTTTATCATTTTTCACCCATGGCACCTGGCCTTGCCCCACAGCTCTGCATTTGGCCCATATATAGATATATATATATATCCGATTTGTTTCTTGAAGTCGGTAGGGCGAGGGCGGTGGGGTGGGACGGGGGGGTGAAGGTGGGTGATTTATTAACTCCAGACAATTCGGCCAGATTTGAAGACTTTGGAGAACATGCTTGATAATGCAACAAACTGATTAGACTGGGAACATTTCTCTGCCAAGCAAAATCCTGCACCTTGAGTGACGGTGATATTAAGAAATGTGTTCAGATCACTGCAAGTAGAATCCTTTCTGTGTGACTCCAAAATTAGAAATATCCGCTTCTCAGTGATCAAAAAAGAAAATTCAATCGTTCGGGTATTTGGAGTGGGGAGGTAGGAATTTGGTTTTGGGACTATTCGCATGATGACCATGTTTTATTGCGCCTTTCAGTGGAAACTGCAGGGGTGGTTGGGGAAAATTTCCACAATGCCTCTGGTTTCACCCATTCAAATCTGCATCTGGCCAATCATCCAGATTGCATGATTTGTAAGTTTGAAATCAATCAATGCATCCTCGCCAATATGAAGTGTGCTGTTATGGTGCTCTCCCTGAATCGGCAACTCAGAGACTCGTGGTAATGCTCTTTAAACGTCTTAGTTTTTTAAAGTTAGTTTTATGTTCCGTTGCTGGGTTAAGCTTGTTTTTGTGGGAGCATGTTGGTGTGGAACAGTGACACGGGATCAAGTTATTTCAGTAGTCAGTATTGCCAGTATGTCTGTGCCAAATGACGCGAGAGGCTGACTGCTGATTTACACATTGTTACGGTAGTTTTAGATTGTATTACATACTTACAGGAAAGTAGCAGAAGGCATCCACCTGTTTTAAAGGACAGAAGTATCTTGAGATGCAAAAGCGGGTGTCAACATGAAACAGAAATAAATCCAGAACCACTATAATGCCACTGGCCCAATTCATCATTAGGCATGTCGTCACCTGGAAACATTAAGGAACAATTTATTCAAGAAACTGCTCATCATGATATCTCACAAAAGCATTCATTATTTGGAGATTAAAAATTGCTTTCGGTGCATTGACAAAAGAGGTGGAAATTTATTTCTTTCGGCATCGCAAAATAATTTGAACTTATAATCGTGGGCATTGCATTCTACGGAATGCGGCACTTTATACACATGCAAATCACGGCATTTGAAGAATTAGTTACCCTCTCAGTCGTGGAATCAAGTGTTTCAAATGCTCCAGAGCCTCTGTATATTTTGAGGAAACCGATGCACATGCAACCCAAAGTTCGTTTCACTAAGTGTCCAATTAAACTTAAACTGTCAACGTTAATGTTCATTTTGTTCCGTTATCAATACACAAATGTGCAAGTGTGAGCTCGCTACGTCAATTCCCTATCATTTATTTTACATTCTAACTGAATCCCCCGTTATTTTAGCAACTTACTGTCTCACCCGTTATTTTAGCAACCACTTCACCGAACAATCCATCATGAAGAGTCTTTATCGAATCACCGCGTTATAGGTAACAGAATGAACATTAAAGCAGTACTGCTCATTGTGAAGTTTTGTTTCAGAGTAATGCAATATGGAGATACTTACAACGCATTTGTTTCTGCCAGTTCCAAGATTAAACAACTGAATTCCACAAATGATTACCTGGGATGAAAAGTACAAATGTTCATTCACTGGATACGACACGTTGACCAAAAACAAAAAATTGCCTGATACGCTGCAGGAAAAGTTGTCTCGAAGCAGGGTATATCGGCGAGATCATATCGCTACAAGGAATGAACGGACTCTGCTCCACAATCACCGCAGGAGAGTGTTCCGTTCCTGTCGGGAAAAACTTAATCACTCAAGGGCATTCAACTGCCAACCTTCGGATAAACGTTCTCCAAGAAAATGCAGATGTATGGGATTGGGGGTGATCTAGGTAATTGGATCAGGAATTGGCTAGCAGATAGGAGACAGAGGGTGGTGGTTGATGGTAAATATTCGTCATGGAGTTCGGTTACGAGTGGTGTGTCTCAGGGATCTGTTTTGGGGCCACTGCTGTTTGTAATTTTTATTAAAGATCTGGATGAGAGTATAGTTGGGCGGATTAGTAAGTTTGCTGATGACACCAAAGTCGGAGGTGTGGTAGATTGTGAGGAAGGGTGTCATAGTTTGCAGGGTGACTTAGAAAGGTTGCAGAGCTGGGCTGCGAGGTGGCGGATGGAGTTTAATGTGGAGAAGTGTGAGGTAATTCATTTCGGTAGGAATAACAGATGTGTTGAGTATAGGGCTAACGGGAGGACTTTGAATAGTGTGGAGGAGCAGAGGGATCTAGGTGTATGTGTACATAGATCCCTGAAAGTTGGGAATCAAGTAGATAAGGTTGTTAAGAAGGCATACGGTGTCTTGGCGTTTATTGGTAGGGGGATTGAATTTAGGAGTCGCAGCGTCATGATGCAACTGTACACAACTCTGGTGCGGCCGCACTTGGAGTTTTGTGTGCAGTTCTGGTCCCCACATTACAGGAAGGATGTGAAGGCTTTGGAGAGGGTGCAGAGGAGGTTTACTAGGATGTTGCCTGGTATGGAGGGGAGATCCTATGAAGAGAGACTGAGAGATTTGGGGTTGTTTTCGCTGGAAAGAAGGCGGCTAAGAGGGGACCTTATTGAAACATATAAGATGATTAGAGGTTTAGACAGGGTAGATAGTGATAGCCTTTTTCCTAGGATGGAGAAAGCTAGCACGTGGGGGCACGACTTTAAATTAAGGGAGGTAGTTATAGGACTGATGTCAGGGGTAGGTTCTTTACCCAGAGGGTGGTGAGGGACTGGAATGCCCTGCCAGCTGCAGTTGTAAATGCGCCTAGTTTGGGGGCCTTTAAGAGATCTGTGGATAGGTTTATGGACGAAAAGGAATTGGTTTAGGCTAGTGGGTCATTGTTTTGTAACTGGTCGGCGCAACATCGTGGGCCGAAGGGCCTGTTCTGCGCTGTAATGTTCTAAGGCGGCCTTCAAGACATAGGGCAACGCAGAATCGCCGAACAAAAACTGATCTTTCAGTTCCGTACACATGAGGATGGCCTCAATCGGGATCTTGGGCTCATGTCACACTACGTATAACCCCCAAAATTTGGTGTGGGCATGCAAAATCCAACGAACTGTCCTGGCTTGAGACAGTTCACAAACCTTTAACCTGTCATTATCCCTCTCTCCACTCGCATTGTCTGTTCCTGATTACCTCTAACGACTTGCATTCCAACCATTATCTTGCAATTGAGTCCGTTGCAACATATGCGCCCTATTTGTAAAGCCAACTCTCCACTTACTTGATGAAGGAGAAACGCTCTGAAAGTTCGGGCTACCAAATTACCCTTGGGAATTTAACCTGGTGTTTTGAGCCTTCTTCTGCACCCATCCCTGTCCAACGCCGACATCTCCACATCACAAGTACTATGAACATTGTATCCTGACTTTTCTGCTTTTCATTCACAGGCTTGACCAGCGCTGCCTGCCATGGATCTATATTTATTGTTCAGTTTTTCTAGACATTTCTCAAGTTAAGGATGCAATAAGGGAATTGGTGAGAGCTGATAACTCCAAACATTCATTTCAGTGTAGTTTTATACGAGTGGTTTTGGGTTGTTGGCAAAGTTGTCTACCCATTATACCAGAAACCAGAGGTCCAGATGCTTTTATTTACAACTTCATCAGCCTGACATTTAAACAAAATGAATGCGAAAAATCAGAGTTGCATCTGGAGGAACAGTATTAAACATCAATGAGATGTGCAGCCAAACAAAATCCAACAGTCTCATAGGTTTAATTATAACCAGGCTATGATCTGGACAAGGAGCTGGGACTTACCGACAGACCGCTGAACCAGTGCGTTCTGTAAATCCTTGAGTTGGGCACCGGGATCGGAACAATTATCACCCAATAGAGAAAAACCCGATAGAGAATAAGTAATATTCCCAAGACAACCTGCGTGATCTAAAATACGGAAAAGAATAAAGAAGGTAATATGCAAACAGATGTACCGTATGAAATAAAGGAAAATCAAACAGTGCATATGGAGCGGGTATGAGGTGGATGGGATGAAGAGGTAGAGGGATGGAATAGACGAGATAGAGGCTAGAGAGAGACAGTGTGTATGTGTGTGTGTGTGTGTATGTGCGAGAGAGAGAGAGAGTGTGTGTGTGTATGTACGAGAGAGAGAGAGTGTGTGTGTGTGTGTGTGTGTGTGTGTATGTGCGAGAGAGAGAGAGAGAGAGTGTGTGTGTGTATGTACGAGAGAGAGAGAGTGTGTGTGTGTGTGTGTGTGTGTGTGTATGTACGAGAGAGAGAGAGCAGGCAGGAGAAGTAGAAAAAGTGATCAGGAAACAACAAAAAAATCGTTAATGAGTTCACCAACACAAAGAGTCGGACGTCATTTCAGAACAAACAATCTTGCATACATGTTATATTGTATAATATAGTGAGCTGCATCTGCTATCTACGCCCTGGGAAGCCGTCGATGCACTTTCGGCAGCAATGATCAAAACGGCAAATACTATCACCTAGAATGATGGTCAATAGTAGCATTGCCATATCCAAGACCCAGCTAAATCACACAACAGCCTGCCTGAAAATATATTGCTAGCCTGAAACCTTCCACTGTTGCCATGTTAAGGTTATGGGAGTATCATCGTCAGAGACTCTGTAGCCATTCAAGACGACAGTCCAGCTAAATATTATTAAGGGGCAGTTGGGTATAGCATCATCAGCGATGCCCAGGTCCTCGGTATGACTGAAGAAACATCTTCAGTCATACCGAGTTTACTCCTGTATTTCTTCAAAATTATTTGAAACAAAACATACTAGTGATGTTACTCAATACCTATGGATAACTAAGGTAGTTAATTTTAATAACCTGTTGCATGATGTTCATGCACACAATCGCTAACACCATTTTGATCATTGCATGTTGTTTGTGTGACTTCGACAGGAAAGATTTTGAGCTCTCTGAATAAATTTGAAACCCAAATCAAACAGTGACGTAATCTTACCCCCAGATGTTTCGTTGGTTCCAGCTTAATCCCTTGGATGATGGAGTTTCTGGCCCGCGACTGACTCTGGGTGTCTCCACATGTCGGTGAGTCTTTTACATCCGACAGTAGGGTTACATGGTGCACGGTGGATCTGGATTCAGCGCTCAGTGTGGCAGACATCTTTCAAATAAGGATTGGCCGAAGTACCCTTAATGAAAAAGGAGAATTTCTCAGTTTTTTTTTTAAATGCAAACATTTCACAACGGGGTTGAGGAGGAACTTCTTCACTCAAAGGGTGGTGAATCTTTGGAATTCTCTGCCCGTTGAAGTGGTGGAGGCTACCTCGCTGAATATATTTAAGTCACGGTAGATAGAATTCTGATAAGACAGGAAAATTAAGGGTTATGGAGAGAAAGTGGGAAAGTGGAACTGATCCAGTTCAGATCAGCCATGATCTTATTAAATGGCGGGGCAGGCTCGAAGGGCTAGATGGCCTACTCCTGCTCCTATTTCGTATGTTCTCATGCTCACTGCAATTATAAAAATCATAGTTTGCAATAATGTGATAGGGAATTCTACTGCGATTCGTCGAGCCGGTACCCATTTCCCGGTAAATGTTTTTCCTCTATTAATTTATTTGCTCTCCTCACATGACTTTCCTTAATGTCGGGAAACAAAGGTTGAAGGATACAATATTTCCTATTGGAAATGATGCGACAAGTAACTAACAATTTCCTCATTTATCGTCGAATATTGATCCAACAATATGGAACAAAAATACAAATACGTAGACTATTATCTGTGCGTTAATAAAAACTATCTAAATTGACATTGATGTGTAAACATACCAAGGCAAATCGAAATACGCAAAAGTTCGGTAATTCTGAATATGGGTAATAAGGATTCAAAGACAGCACGCATGCCCGAAACATGTTATATTTTCTGGCTGCTTGAACATTTTAAACCCCTGATTAAGTAATTATCATGTCAAGATATTGAGGTCAAATCATCAATTACAGCCAATTACAACACTAAAATCCCATTACATGCCTCAATAACAGCGACAGTTCCCTATAACGTTACCAGGTCACCCATCAGAAAAATTGAGATCAGCAAAACCTCTGCAGAAAAGGAAAAGTTCTGTCATCATATATGGAGGAGATGGCGAGAGTGCAACAACAACACTGTGATAAATTGTCTTTAATTTTTCATAGAACTTGTGGAGGAACCAAAATTGGAAATTCTAAACGTGTGATCTGAGCATGAATAGAAAACGGAATTAAATTAATTGTCTACTTTTTAAATTAATGCCTGTCCGTATTTTGGCCAACATCAATTGCCTCGACATATCCTAAGAATAACATATCCTTTGTTGAAATTCTGATATGAGGGAGGCTTAAACATAAGAAATTTGAACTTGATTTGCATCAGAATTGTCGCTTTACATCTGAATCCGAGAACTGTTTCCCCTTCTTTCTGCTGAATCAGTCTGAGTGCCCCCCCCCCCCCCTCTCATTAGACCTGAGTTTCTTAAGTTGCAAAATAATGCACCGGCTGGTTGTTCACCCATTAAGTGAGCGGCGTGGCATGTAACATTCAAATGAAGAGTCACCAAGCGAATTTCCATCAAATCCAAAATTATGCTTTTGTATGATTTTTGTAAGCTTTATTGAAAACTTAAATGTCATGTAATCATTTTTTTAATACGATGAGTCATTTTTGAGAAGCATTCCGATTTTACAAGCTGCAGATTTTAAAATTTAAGATGTTTATGTGCCCACCAACTCAATCAGCCTCCTCGTAATTTTATCTCCAATCAGTTATTGTCTGTTTTTGTTTTCTTTCCTCTCTTTACCTTAAAGTTTGACGTCCTCCCTACAATCTCAGTTCTATTTGTCATGAAAGTAGATTTTCTAACAACTATAAACCAAGTCAAAATTAAAGTGTGCCCCGATTGATTTAAATTTAACATTCATCAAAGCTTCATGAACATCTTTCCTTGATTAAAATTGAATAATTTATAAGAACGCAATGATTTGATTTCTTATCAGATGGAATTGCAGTTTTAAATTCAACAAATTGTGAAACTAAATCTTATTGATTTCGTTTTAACAAGGGTTAAACAAGGATTTTTTTTCCCCTGGTTTTAGATTGAATTAAGTGCAAGTTGATTAATACGATCTTTAAAAATCCTTGTGTTCACTCTGTTTGTGAAGAGCGCATATTTGCGAAAAATTCCACACAACTCAATGTAAATATAATGACATATCAAACATGTTGATCGATTCATTTCTGACCTGGCGAGCATCACTAATCGAATCAGCACGTGGAACACTCAGATGATATCGATGGAATGCACCCAACAGTCCACTCAGACAAAAGAGACATTTCTGAACCTCATAAGAAAAATCAAAATAATATAAACTCTTGCAGGGCTGCTATGATGTTTAATTTGTTCTTGTATCTACCCTTCCCCTCAGATAGACAGACAAAGTCACGGAATTGTTTGAGAAGATTTACTGCAGCAGCTACAGGTCACTGTCCAAAACTTTAAGACCAGAATGTATATTTCTGAAATACACATGAAAATATAGTTTCAAATTCGAGTACAAATAATTAACGCGCACACCAATCAAGTTATAGGATTTATTTAACCCACTCACAGTTATTGATTAGAGTTGCATCGTTTATAAGGGACATATGTTAAAACTAATCCCAATCACCATACAGTTAATCAATTATAATATCCAATCAGCGCTAGGTTTTTAATCACACCAGTATGATATTACATAGAACATTACAGCGCAGAACAGGCCCTTCGACCCATGATGTTGCGCCGACATTGTGGGCCGATATTGTCCCAAGTAACTTTCGACACTAGAGCTGTATCTGAATATTAGAAGAAAAATTATCCTAATGTCTGGCCTAATGGTATTTCCCCATTCTAAGACCCCCTTATCTTCCTCTCTTCTTATCTGGAAGGACAATCAGTCATTGAAAAGCAGCTTATTAGGCAACAGCGTGCTCTCTCTCTCTATCTGTCTAACTATCTATCTATCTTATAAATTGTATAATAAAGTGTTTAACCCTTTCACAGGACATGGCTACTAGAACATAGAACATTACAGCACAAACAGGCCCTTCGGCCGTCGAGTTGCGCCGATCGCATCAACCCCACCAATCTATAGACCTATCTATAACCCCCAATCCCATTAAACTCCATATACTCATCCAGAAGTCTTTTAAAAGACCCCAGCGAGTTCGCCTCCACCACCGACGACGGCAGCCGATTCCAATCACTCACTACCCTCTGAGTGAAAAACTTACCCCTAACATCACCTCTGTACTTCCCTCCCCGCACCTAATATGATCTGATCGCTGTTCTCCATAATTACTAGTATATGAATTATTCTCATCAAACAAATTATTTTGTGAAACCATTAGGTGGCAGTGAGTTTATTGGCTTTGACTGAACCGCAGCCCAGGATCCCAGTGTAGCAATGTCAGCACAGAACCTACAAAGAAAAGGCAGTTACAATTGGATTCGATTTTCTGACATTAACTGTCATGAAACTTTCAGGCTAAACGTTTCCAGCAGAAAACCAAGAGCCACCCTGTCTATTGCATGGCTCATCACTAGATGAAAGATTTTGAGCTAAATCAAACGGTAAAATACTGAAATAAACGGGAATACATAGTTCGTAAAACATACTAAGATGCATTCCCAAAATAGTGGCATTCAATTTTAATCTTAATTCTCAAAACGGTGAGGCTCCTCCTTAAGCGCATTTTTGTTACAATCACAATTGAATTTAATTTTTTTTTAAATGGCCGTTTCTTCTAAACCTTTTCCAGAACGGTGATAATGCTAGGGGACTGGGAGTGGAGCGGACGGAGTTGGGAGATGTGATGCTTCACTTACTTCCTGATTTCCGACTCTTAGTTTGGTTGGGGGAAGATGATAAATTCCATTCTGCAACCTCTGTCCATTCCTCAATGACAGCCCCTAACTTGATCATTGCAATGTCAATCTCCATATCCCGATTTTCTGAAATTGTGGTTTATTCCACGGGCATTTCTATCTAAAAGTGCTGTAAAATCCTGCATCTTCGATGCTCCATTTACTATCTTCACATTGTTGTCTTGAGATGACTAAATTGCTCGGTGACATCTTGCAACAAAAAGATGAGAAAACGGCTATTTTGTCTCACATTTCTTGTTGCAGAGTCAAGATAATGCTCTACCGATCCAGGGCCATTGGAATTGCAATACAATTAATAGCAGTCCGGAATGAATCTGTTCCTATATGCGCGACAAGGAAACGGTTATTTTTGATCTTTGTAAAAACGTTCCTGATTCACTTACCCTTAAGGAAGAACGGAGGTCAAACTTGCCTGCAGCTGACTTTGGGTCCATAGAATCTCAGGTGACTTCAGAAATGACACAGCGAGACATTCAGTTAGTATTAACAGAATTCTGGGATCATTCTCACAAGATGGATTCCAGCAGTTGATGAACGTGTTGCCCGCAACCTTTTCCAACCAATTAAAAATGAGAAATGCACGTGACGGTCACAACTCTGCAAGAATGAGGCAAAAACATACAAGTGTCTAACTTTCCAAGTAATGATATCTATTTCTCAAACAATCATGGGTGAGCTGGTATTTACATCTTGAGGTTAAGAGTAGGGAACGACCTATCACAGCGCTGAATCTAATTAAATGATCTGAATTATTATGCTCGACACCAAAATACAAAATTGGTGGTCATTGTCTATCACGAATCGGAACATGTATGCAGAAACTGTAAACTTATTTTCCACAAGGTATAGATTCTATGAGGTTGAAGTGTTGGCGTGCATTCCGGTGGTTGTAGTTTATCTGCTTAAGTATCTTGACACATAATGAAATTGTTTAATCAGCACAACTATTTAGAGTGGGGCAAATCATCCATTTCTTGATTGCACCAATCCCCTGTAATTGCTGCAGGAGTTTGAGCGATTGGTACCAAATATATACACGCCAATGGCACGCTGGGTCAATAGACCAAATTGCAAACTTTTGTGTTGTTTTTCCTTTAGATGTTTTCTGACATAAGTCTTGGAGTTTGGACTTCAATCCAGATTCTCTTTTTCTTTTGCCAGATAATTTCATGACTGCTAGAGGAAGAGGAAGTTTTCACTATCTTACTTCTTGTTCGCATTTCTGTTCCTTTAAGAACATAAGAACATAAGAAATAGGAGCAGGAGTAGGCCATCTCGCCCCTCGAGCCTGCCCCGCCATTCAATAAGATCATGGCTGATCTGTCGTGACTCAGCTCCACCTTCCCGCCCTCTCCCCATAACCCTTAATCCCTTCTCTTATCAAAAACCCATCAACCCGTTTCTTAAAAATATTTAGCGAGGCAGCCTCCACCACTTCAACGGGCAGAGAATTCCAGAGATTCACCACCCTTTGAGTGAAGAAGTTCCTCCTCAACTCTGTTCTAAACCGCCCCCCCTTTATCTTGAGGCTGTGCCCCCTAGTCCTACTGTCTTTTTTGAGCGGGAACAGTCTCTCCACCTCTATCCTATCCATCCCATTCATCATCTTATACGTCTCAATGAGATCTCCCCTCATTCTTCTAAACTCTAACGAGTACAAGCCTAGTTTATTGAGCCTCTCCTCATAGCTCAATCCCCTCAACTCCGGTATCAGCCGAGTAAACCTCCTCTGCACTCCCTCCAGGGCCAAAATATCCTTGCGCAGGTGCGGCGCCCAAAACTGCACACAGCACTCCAGCTGCGGCCTCACCAATGCCCTATACAGCTGCAGCAAGACCTCCCTACTTTTATATTCAATCCCCCTCGCTATGAAGGCCAGCATCCCATTCGCCTTCCTGACCACCTGCTGCACCTGCAAGCTGGGTTTTTGCGACTCATGCACAAGGACCCCGAGGTACCTCTGCACCGTCGCCTTTAGTGACAGATGTGCAGCTTCTGAATATACTGTCAATGTCTAGAACGAGGCAAATGTCCAACCCATTAAAGAATTGAAGCTCGTGTCTCAGACGCATGTCTTTGATCTGTATCTAAACCGAGATGGCCTATCACCTCGTCAGAGACGCTGAGAATGTGAACGCAGGAAACAAAGTAAGAATATTGGCTTTATATTGTGGTCAGACCCATATTGCTCACATTAACGATACATTTAGTCCATCTTTCATTCGCACCTGTTTAAAACTATTCCACCTGAATAAATACGGAACATTTTTTGAGCGCCAAACTAAAACCACAGTCTACCGTCAGTGTCAGTGCTGAACCACTGGGGCTCTGATATTGTTCATCTGCAGTCGAATGCATCTTTCACAAGTTTCAGATCAGCTTCAGGGAGTGTTTTTTTTTTCTTTCCTTGCACTTTACGATTCCCCAGCAAGCAATCAGACTGAGCGTTCTTTAGCAAAATCTTTAGCAAAATTCTCTAAACTTAAGTGACGACAATTAGGAAGCAATAAACAGCTCTGCTTAGTCTGTGGAAATTGGCTGACATGTACGACAGCAGAGCAATGCAGACATTTAGGGAGCTATTTCATCACTCTAAATTTTATCATGTTGTATTAAGCCAGAAAAATAAATCTGGGACAAGGATCTAACATCCGCGAAGTGCTCAGGAAATTAAAGATGAATGAGAGCATATCTACCGTGCTGCCTTGATTGAATGTAGGCCAGACAATTGGGCAAAAAATCTACACCAGCAAATGTTGAGTAATAAAATGGTAGTGATATAAATTTGAACACGATAGAAATATAGCAAGTTATATATAAGTTCCCTCAAGTACATGCAAAGAGCAGCAACGGTGAGAGTTGGTCCATTTTCGAGTATTCCTGGCTGGGATGAATGGGTTGGTTGTAATGGAGCTAAATTTTCCTATGGTGCAAAGAAGGAAACAAAACTGTGAGGCGGCTGCAAAGTGTCTGCCAAGGGATTGAGGTGGCCTCAGTGAATTCACAGAAATATGGCCACCAGATAGGGCAAGGCGAAAATGTGTCAAACTGCCGAAGCCGAACAGAGATGGGGTGCTTGAAACTGGAGAGTGTTAGCGAAGCTGAGGTTACGTGAGATACACGTGGTTGGACGAGACTAAGGATGATTGAAGTTGTCCAGCGATACATAATCCAATTGGCTCCACGTTTTGCTTGAACACCCAGAATCCTTCACCTTGTGAATAGCGTTCACAGAGTTAACCCATGTGGGAGGAGCCGGACACGGTGTTGAAGTGGCCCAATTCAGGACGAGAGGGAGTTGGCAGGAGAGGCGGGGACGGCAGCGATCGTCAGCATGAGATAACTCGAATACGGATCAAGGCGTCCTCAGTTCTGTGTCGACCAGGATTTTGGCTTTGTAAGTTCAGTGAGGAATAATGGTGGAAAGTGCACATGATTTGCATCTGCATTCAGGGTTTCAGGCATTCAGGGAGTGTGCTCGGTTTGAGCCACAAACCTGGTTCAATTTGGAGAGTCCAGGGAGTACAATATGCATTCGCGGATTAGATCTATTTTGCCAGGTTAAATTACTTACATATGGAAAGAAATTTCTAGGATACCCTTTGTGTGTGTGTGTGTGTGTGTGTGTGTGTGTGTGTGTGTGTGTGTGTGTGTGTGTGTGTGTGTGTGTGTGGTGTGTGTGTGTGTTTGTGTGCATCTGTGTGTCTGTGTGTGTGTGTGTCTGCGTCTGTGTGTGTGTGTGTGAACAATAATTCACCATGTCAAAGTTAGGAAACGTTATTGTTTTGCTGATATTGTGGTACTGCTGTGGGTCTGGAAAATTGTCCCTCTAACCTTTCTTACATAATACAAAAATGTGCGGGCGAGGTTGATTGGCCTTTCTAAATTGCCCCTTAGTGTCCCGGGATGCAAAGGTTAGAAGGATTAGTGGGTAAATATGTGGGGATATGGGCAGAGGGCCTGGGTGGGATTGCGGTTGGTGCAGACTCGATGGGCCATATTCCCTCTCTCTGCACTGTAGGATTTTATGATTCCGTGAACTGAACCAATTACACGTTATACTGGTATATATTCCAATGGATGTGATTACCGAGCACCCGGAGCGCGTTTATCATGAAACAATAGAAGGAATGACTTCTCAGTCTTTGGATTCACCAAAGATTTTCTTAGCAAACATGAATTACATTGACGTAGTTTTGAAAGACATTCTCTGCAATTTCACAACTTGTGAACAAACCAACTCAGGGGGCTGGGCGCTTTAGCAATGTTTCTGCTCTCTTCTAGATTCTTATCAGCCTGTGATCCGAACAAAGATTGGAGATTCAGACCTTGATGTTGTTAATCTCCTCCCTCAATATGGCCAAAACTGAAATCTATAAACACAGGTGGAAAATTCTGGAAAAATTCCGAGGGTCTGACAGCATCTTTGGAGAGAAAAGAAAAGTAATGCTTCTCTTTGAGTCCCGATGACTCCCCAGAACTAAGTGAAAATCTATCAGGGAAACAGTCAATGATTTGATAATATGGCCAGTCACGCTTTGTAAGTTTCCTTAAACAACATGAATTTAGATGATGTTATGGATGATGACGATATATATGAGAACACAGGTATCTCAACCAATTATTTTATCTTCCGTAGTAGTTCCAGTTCCAAGCGAAAAGGGTCAGATTTACCGCCTCATTGATTGATTATTCTCATATCAATGATTTGTTTTGCAAATACCACAGCTTGGGTGGTCTGGCTATGTATGTACAGGGCTTACATCTCCTTTCAATCTACAAGTCTCCTCTCTCTGTATGAAGCTGGATTGGAACAGGCTGTGTATTAAAATTCTAGGAATAATGCTTTTCAAAAGAATCCAAAGAGGGCACGGTTACATAAGATCATAAGAAATAGGAGCAGGAGTAGGCCATCTCGCCCTTCAGATCAGCCATGATCTTATTGAATGGCGGGGCAGGCTCGAAGTGGATCAGTTCCACTTTCCCGCTTTCTCCCCATAACCCTTAATTCCCCTGCCTATCAAAAACCTATCTACCCCGTCTTAAATATATTTAACGAGGCAGCCTCCACCACTTCAACGGGCAGAGAATTCCAGAGATTCGCCACCCTTTGAGTGAAGAAGTTCCTCCTCAACTCTAATCTAAACTGCCCCCCCCCCTCCATCTTGAGGCTATGTCCTCTAGTCCTGCTATCCTTTCTAAACAGGAAGAATCTCTCTACCTCTACCCTTTCCATCCCCTTCATTATTTTATGCATCTCTATACGATCCCCCCTTATCCTTCTAAACTCCAACGAGTACAGACCTAGTCTATTTAGTCTCTCTTCATAGTCTGACCCTCTCATCTCCGGTATCAGCTTAGTGAACCTCCTCTGCACTCCCTCCAAGGCCAATATACCCTTGCGCAAGTGCGGTGACCAAAACTGCACACAGTACTCCAGCTGCGGCCTCACCAGTACCCTGTACAATTGCAGCAAGACCTCCCTACTTACATATTCTAACGGTTTTACCTGTTCCCTCTAAGTTGAGAAAGGTTGCATTCTGAATCAGGTGCCTTCATTAACTGTGAAAAGTACTGTTCAGATTTCGGGCAAAGTAATTATGTCTTCAATTCGCACCGTTTATCTATCTTCTAACTGCATTTCATAAATATTTTTGAGTTGCCAATCCGCATTTATCCCCCTTTTCTTGCTTTTTTTTCATTATGTTTCTCAGTTTATTGAAATTTGACCCCCTTTTGCCTCTTTTTCACCACAGTTCCTCCGATCTTTCGAGCGCTCCCTTTCTGTTCCCTTTAGCTTTAGATTTGATCTGGCACTCTCTTTGCTCTTTGTCTCATTATCTGTCATTACTCTGGTTCCAGTTCATTCTTAATTTCCCACCTGCACTACAGTATTCTCTATCTCCAACTCTGGCCCGAGGTTTCTCTCTCTCCCTGTCCATCAGAATTTGATCAAGTAGCACGGTTTTATGCTTTATTATTAATTGATGGGACATAGGTGTTGCTGACTGGCCAGTATTTATTGTCCATCTCTAGTTACCCGAGGCAGTTGAGAGTCAAACACATTGCTGAGGCTCTAGAGTCGCATGTCGGTCAGAGCACGCAAGGACGGTGGATTTCCTTTCTTAAAGAAAATGAGTGAGCCGACAATGGTTTCATGGTCATCAATAGATTCTTAATTCCACATTTATTTATTGAATTCAAATTCCAATTGCTGCTGTGACGGGATTCGAACCCGGGTCCGCAGATCATTAGCTGACTTTCTGGATTAACTGTACAGCCCAATAATACCATTAGGCTATAGTATCCTGGTAATCAAAAGTTATTGATCACATTGCCCTTGCATTAGGGAAATGGACTTTCGAAAAGTGACAGGCGCCAATGTTCACACAAATGAAGCCTCTGTATTGTGCAATGTAATTGCTGGATTTGGGCCCTTCCAGGATTTTACGAGGCTGCACAGTCGGGCAGTCATAAGCGGTGATGGTGCATAGAAGTATTGTGCATAAACAGAGTCACAAACTGTACACACAACCTAAATGCTGGAACGCCTACACTGACGTTTATCCAGTATATAAGGATGCAGAATATAGGGAGCATCTTATCCAACTTATAGAGTAGATTGAGGGACTAGTGCATTCATGGAGAGGTCGTGGAGGTAATGCTGCAACTTTACAGGACCCTCGTCAGGCCTCATTTGGAGTACTGTGCGCAGTTCTGGTCGCCTCACTATAGGAAAGACGTAGAAGCTATTGAAAGGGTGCAGAGGAGATTTACAAGGATGTTGCCTGGACTGGGAGGCATGCCTTATGAAGATAGGTTGAGGGAGCTGGGACTCTTTTCCCTGGAGAGGCGAAGGTTGAGAGGCGACCTGATAGAAGTTTATAAAATGTTGAGAGGAATAGATAGGGTGGACTCTCAGAGGCTATTTCCCCGGGTTGAAATGGTCGCAACGAGAGGACACAGATTTAAGGTACGGGGAGGGAAGTACAGAGGTGATGTTAGGGGTAAGTTTTTCACTCAGAGGGTGGTGAGTGAATGGAATCGGCTGCCATCATTGGTGGTGGAGGCGAACTCGCTGGGGTCTTTTAAAAGACTTCTGGATGAGTATATGGGGTTTAATGGGATTGGGGGTTATAGATAGGTCTATAGATTGGTGGGGTTGATGTGATCGGCGCAACTCGAGGGCCGAAAGGCCTGTTTGTGCTGTAATGTTCTAAGGTACTAAGGTACAACATTTTGGTCCTGGTGGAGGAAATTCTGAACAACGAACAAAGAACATTAAAGTACAGGAACAGGCCCTTCGGCCATCCAAGCCTGCACAAACCACGCTACCCGACTTAACTAAAGCTGCCTACCCTTCCGGAGATCATATCCCTCTATTCCTATCCTATTCATATATTTGTCAAGATGCCGCTTAAAAACCATTATCATATCCGCTTCCACTACTTGCCTCGGCAGTGAGTTCCGGGCACCCACCATCCTCTGTGTAAAAGAATGTAAAATCTGTGTGATATATCTCTAGTGTAAAATCTGTCTGATATATCTCTTTTAAACCGATGTTCCCTAGTAATTGACTCTTCCATCCTGGGAAAAATCTACTGACCATCCACTTTGTCCATGACTCTCATAATATTGTTCCATCATGTCTCTCCTCCACCTCCGTCGTTCCAATGAAAACAAAACAAATTTCTCCAAACTCTCCTCATATCTAATGCCCTCCATAACAGGCAACATGCTGGTAAACATGTTCTGTACCCTCTCCAAAGCCTCCACATCCTTCTGGAAGTGTGGCGGCCAGAATTGAACACCATATCCCGAGTGCAGCCTAACTAAGGTTCTGTAAAGCTGCAACATTAAATGTCAATTTTTAAGCTCAATGCCCCGGCCGATGAAAGCAAGCATGCCATAAGCCTTCTTGACTGTTGCTTTGCCTTTCAATACTCCTAAGGACTTTGTCATTTACTGTATATTTCCTATCTGTATTAGACCTTCCAAAATGCATACCTCACATTTGTCTAGATTAAACGCCTTCTGCCATCACCCTGCCCAAGTATCCAACCATCTATATCCTGTTGTATTCTTCGATGATCCTCAGTGCTATCTGCAAACCCACCAACTGTCATATCGTCCACAAATTTACTAATCAAACCAGTTACATTTTCCTCCAAATCCACTGCTATCCTCTGTCTTGTTTTACAGAGCCTGTTTTGTATCTACTTTCCCAGCTCACTTCTGATCCCATGCGACTTCACCTTTTGCACCAGTTTGCCATGAGGGACCTTGTCAAATGCCTTGCTGTCTATGTGGACAACATCCACTGCCCTACCCTCGTCAGTCATCTTCATCAATTCCTCGAGAAACCTGATCAAGTTAGGGACACACGACCTCTCCTTCACAAAACCATGTCGCTGAATATTAATACTTTTGCTTAATTCCAAATGGGATTAATTCCTGTCTCGAAGAATCCTCCCCAATAATTTCCCTACCACTCATGTAACACTCACTGTCCTGTAATTACCTGCATTATTCTTGCTCCCCTTCTTAAACAAAAGAACAACATGCGCTATTCTCCAGACCTCTGGGGCCTCCCCTGTAGCCAGTGAGGATTCAAAGATTTCTGTCAAGGCCCCAGCAATTTCCTCCCTTCCCTAGCTCAGTATTCTGTGGTACACCCCATCAGACCCTGGGGACTTCCTTAATGTTTCTCAAGAACCCCAATACCTTCTCTTTTTTGATCTCAACATGACTCAAACTATCCACACACCCTTTCCCAGACTCATCATCAACCAAATCCTTCTCTTTGGTGAATACTGACACAAAATATTCATTTAATACCTCGCCCATTTCCTCTAGCTCCATGCATAGATTCCCTCCCTCCATGAAAAAGCCTTGCTGGCCAAGGCTTTTTCATGGCCCCTTACTTACTCATTGCCTTCCTTACTCATTGCTTCAGTCTCTTGCGCAGCATGGTTTCAATAAAGGGAAGTCGTGTCTGACAAATTTACTGGATGAGTTCTATGAGGATGTGTCTAGGGCGGTGGATAGAGGAGAGCCGGTGGATGTGGTCTTTCTGGATTTTCAGAAGGCGTTTGACAAAGTACCTCACAAGAGGTTATTGCAGAAGGTCGAGGGACATGGAGTTGGGGGTAGGGTGTTAGCATGGATAGAGGATTGGTTGTCAAATAGGAGGCAGAGAGTGGAGGTCAACGGGTGCTATTCGGATTGGTGGATGGTGACTAGTGGAGTGCCCCAGGGGTCGGTGCTGGGGCCTCAGCTTTTTACCATTTATATAGATGATCTGGAGGAGGGAACCGAGTGTAGGGTGTCGAAATTTGCTGATGACACCAAGATTGGTGGAACGGCAAATTGTGCGGAGGGTGTGGAGAGTCTGCAGAAGGATCTAGATAGGCTGGGCGAATGGGCCAGGAAATGGCAAATGGAATTTAATGTTGGCAAGTGTGAGGTGGTCCACTTTGGTAGGAATAATGGTAGGAAGGACTATTACTTACATGGTGAAAAACTACAGCAGGCGACGGTGCAGAGGGACCTCGGGGTCCTTGTGCATGAGTCGCAAAAACCCAGCTTGCAGGTGCAGCAGGTGGTCAGGAAGGCGAATGGGATGCTGGCCTTCATAGCGAGGGGGATTGAATATAAAAGTAGGGAGGTCTTGCTGCAGCTGTATAGGGCATTGGTGAGGCCGCAGCTGGAGTACTGTGTGCAGTTTTGGGCGCCGCACCTGCGCAAAGATATTTTGGCCTTGGAGGGAGTGCAGAGGGGGTTTACTAGGCTGATACCGGAGTTGAGGGGGTTGAGCTATGAGGAGAGGCTGAATAAACTAGGCTAAATATTTTTAAGACGCGGGTTGATGGGTTTTTGATAAGAGAGGGGATTAAGGGCTATGGGGAGAGGGCGGGAAGGTGGAACTGAGCCACAACAGATCAGCCATGATCTTATTGAATGGCGGGCAGGCTCGAAGGGCTAGATGGCCTACTCCTGCTCCTATTTCTTATGTTCTTATATTCTTATTCCATACTTGCTTCGTGTACTCCCTGCCTCTTGGATTTGACAAATATATTTTTTTTTCTCGTTGACTAGACTCAGATTATCTCTTGTTATCCAATGTTCCCAGAAGAGCCATATGTATTCTTCATCCTTACAGGAATGTGCTGTTCCTGAATCCCTATCAACTCACACTTGAAAGCCTCCCACATGCCAGATGTTGATTTGCCCTCAACACCTATCCCAATCTACATTCTTCAGTTCCTGCCTGAAATTCTTGTACTTAGCATTTCCCCAATTTAGCATCTTAACTTGAGGACGACACTTATCTTTATCCAACAGTACCTTAATTGTGATCACTATTCCCAAACTGCTCCCCTACTGAAACGTCATCCACCTAGCCGGGCTCATTCCCCAATACCAGGACCAGTATGGCCCTTCTCCCAGTTGAACTATCTACATACTGTTTCAAGAAGCCCTTCTGGATGTTCCTAACAAGTTCGGCCCCATCCATGCCCTTGCACTATGTGACTCCCAGTAAATATAGGGGGAATGAAAATCTCCTATCACAGCAACCCTGTTACTTTTATACCTTGCCAAATTCTGCCTACGTATCTGTTCCTCTATCCCCCACTGGCAGTTGGGTGGCTATAGTAAAAACCCAACATTGTAACTACACCCTTCCTCTTCCTGAGCTTTACCCATATTGCTTCACTGTATGTGTCCTCCAAGTTTCCTCCCACAGTACAATTGAGATATTCCCCTTAACCAGTGGTGCAACTCCCCGACCCAATTGCATCCCTGTCTATCCTGCCTGAAACAAGAGACTGTATCCTGGAACATTAAGCAGCCAATCCCGTCCTTCCCTTAACCAAGTCTCAGGAATGGCAACAACATCATAGCTTCTAAGTTCTAAGTTACCTGCCTTACCTGTTACACTTCTTGCATTGAAACAAATGTGCCTCAGTCCACCAGACCCTGATTGATCAGCAACTATACTCTGCCTACTCTTTCTCTGAGTCTTACCGTCCCAACTCTCTGGTTCCTCTTAAGTTAATTCACCTTTGTGTTGGTTTCCATCCCCTGCCAAAGTAGTCCATGTGCCACTAGCAAACTCCATGCCAGAATATGTATGTCTTTCCAGATTTTTTGCAACCCATCCTTCTTGTATAGCTCCCAGCTGTGTGGAAGAGACTCCAATGGTCCAGATAGCTAAAACCCTCCTTCTTACACTAGCTGTTTAGCTACGTGTTCAGTTGCACTATCCTCCTTTTTCTAGCCTCACTAGCACGTGACACAGGAGTTACAACCCTAGAGATCCTGTTTTTTTTAAACATTCTAGCTAACTCCCTTGTCAGACCCTTGTCAGACCCCACTTGGAGTACTGTGCACAGTTCTGGTCGCCTCACTACAGGAAGGATGTGGAAGCTATCAAGAGGGTGCAGAGGAGATGTACAAGGATGTTGCCTGGATTGGGAGGGATGCCTTATGAAGATAGGTTGAGGGGGCTAGGTCTCTTCTTCCTGGAGAGACGAAGGCTGAGAGGCGACCTGATCGAGGTTTATAAGGTGTTGAGAGGAATAGATAGGGTGGATTCTCGGAGGCTATTTCCCAGGGCTGAAATGGTCGCTACAAGAGGACACAGGTTTAAGGTGCTGGGGAGTAGGTACAGAGGAGATGTCAGGAGAAAGTTTTTCACTCAGAGGATGATGAGTAAGTGAAATCGGCTGCCGTCGGTGGTGGTAGAGGTGAACTCGCTGGCGTCTTTTAAAAGACTTCTGGATGAGTATATAGGATTTAATGGCATTGGAAGTTACAGATAGTTCTATGGGCCGAAGGGCCTGTTTGTGCTGTAGTGTTCTATGTTCTATATTAACAGTTGCTGCAGGAATACATCACTCTTCCTGCCGTTGTCATTAGTACCAAAAGCACCAGAGTCTCTGGCTGCTCACTCGCTCCCTTCAGAGTGTTTTCTGCCCGTTTAAGACATCCTGGACCCTATGAAGGCTATATCCTATCCTGGTGTCTCTTTCACGTCCACAGAAGAGTCTATCAGCACCCCTAACTATAGAGTCCCCTCTAACTATTGCTCTACTGCTCTTTGTCCCTCCCTTCTAAACAACAGAGCCAGCCACGGTGCACTGCTCTGGCTGCTAGTGTTGTAATCCCCTGATAGGCCATCGTCCCATCAATTTCCAAAACGGTGTACTTATTAGGTGACCACAGGGGATCCCTATACTGACTGCCTGCCTATTCGAGTGGTCACCCATCTATTTTCCTGAATCTTAGGTGTGACCACATCTTTAAAGCTCTTATCTGAGCAGCATGAAGGTGGCGGAAAGCTTCAAAGTGCATCCAACCGCTGCTCCAATGGACTATCCATGTGGTCTGGAAGAATTTGCAATTGGGTGCACTTCCTGCAGACATAGTTGTCCGAGATGCTGGAAGCGTCTCTGATCCCCCACATCCCACAAGCTCAGCACTAAAACCCCACTGACTAACATTTCCAGAACCAATTAAATTATTTGTGAAAAATTATAAAACTGTTACCTTCAAGTTTACCTTCCACAGGGGTCTTTTTTGGCCTCAGGAGGAGAGAAAGACTAATGCAATGTTTGGGGTTTTCTGCTCCCTGATGCCAGATCGCCCACTTCCCACTTCTTAGTAGATGGTACTGATACGACCTCTCCATGAATGCACTAATCCCTCAATCTATTCTATAAGTTGGATAAGATGCTCCCTATATTCTGCATCCTTACATACTGGATAAACGTCAGTGTAGGCGTTCCAGCATTTAGGTTGTGTGTACAGTTTGTGACTCTGTTTATGCACAATACTTCTATGCACCATCACCGCTTAT
The DNA here is from genome assembly GCA_037974335.1 of Prionace glauca. Classification (NCBI taxonomy): domain Eukaryota; kingdom Metazoa; phylum Chordata; class Chondrichthyes; order Carcharhiniformes; family Carcharhinidae; genus Prionace; species Prionace glauca. Next base: position 1,352,221 of record CM075734.1, read on the forward strand.
GACTGCCCGACTGTGCAGCCTCGTAAAAACCTGGAAGGGCCCAAATCCAGCAATTACATTGCACAATACAGAGGCTTCATTTGTGTGAACATTGGCGCCTGTCACTTTTCGAAAGTCCATTTCCCTAATACAAGGGCAATGTGACCAATAACTTTTGATTACCAGGATACTATAGCCTAATGGTATTATCGGGCTATACAGTTAATCCAGAAAGTCAGCTAATTCTATTAGAACATAGAACATAGGACAAAAAAACTACAAGTACCGGCAAGCGCCCTAGACTTCCGGTTTCTAACTAATTTTTAAAAAACCGCCGAAACTCGCGACTTTAAAACTAAAATAAAAAGTTACCCAGTATAAACTGAAAAATATACCTTTTTGCTGCCTCCTCACTCGCCCAAAAATCGCTGCCTCTCGACTCTGCTCCACAGGAACAATGTCTACGTTCGGCTACGTTGTTGCCGAACGTAGACTTCCATTGCTACATGACTGTGCGTTGCAGCATCTGTCTTCTGCAGTATGGCTAACCAGAATTGTCCCTATCTCTTAGTACCTCCAATAACGCTCAGTATTATGTTTTACAGGTTGACAATAAATCAAACATTTGTGATATGAAATCTCCCTCCCGAGTATAGGCGAGTTAAAGGAGATTTATCCATTTACTCAGTGACAACCACTCTGCTTTTTATCCCTCACCCCTTGAAATAAAAAGTTCATCACGTTTGCAATGGAATTTGAGTATTTTATTTCTACACGGCTATTTTTGTTTCTACGTTACTCGGCCAGTCTCCAATAGATCACTGCCCATCTACTCTGAACGTCCTTCAGTCTGAAATGGATAGCTACAGACTTGCCTCTCCTGAACGCCATGTACCATCTTATGCACTGACTTCAACCTGCAGTGGCTCTTTGCAATTTTATGCTCCCATCGACATTTTCTACTGGGCCACCAAAGTGGTTTAATGCATGATTTTAGAGTTGAGGATCTCTATTTATTCACTACACATAGAATGAGAAAAGTGGGCCCAGTACAAATCGCTAGGTTAAGCTCTGCGTATCGTTACGATAAAGTTGTCAATTTGAGCGTGTCCCCATTGTCCCTACATTTTCCCTCCTACATATCACCCACTGCAAACTAATTGGTTCGTCCGAACTCGGTGTGCTTTCCCTCCAGTTTCCAATCAAGCATTTTCCAACTCCTCCGATGACTTTTGGAATTGGAGATAAGTAAATTATTTGGATACATTTATATCCGGTAGAAAATTTCCACTCATCAAAAGTTGAAGGCGTTTCGTTGACTCCAACTTACTTGTAATTAATCCATGATGGAATTTTCAGATGATGTCTGAACGTTGGAGGTATATTGTACGTAAGGAACTACAGGTCTGAGCATTCGAAAACTATTGGAGAAATGATTGGCACTAAAAGTGTGTAAACTCCCAGGAACTGATGGCCAGATCCTTAGGATTTTTTTTAATTGACATCTGCAAATACTGAAAATACGACCCCACTCTTAAGAAAAGGCATATAGGGAATTATAGAACGTAGAACATAGAACATTACAGCACAAACAGGCCCTTCGGCCCTCGAGTTGCGCCGATCACATCAACCCCACCAATCTATAGACCTATCTATAACCCCCAATCCCATTACACCCCATATACTCATCCAGAAGTCTTTTAAAAGACTCCAGCGAGTTCGCCTCCACCACCGACGACGGCAGCCGATTCCATTCACTCACCACCCTCTGAGTGAAAAACCTACCCCTAACATCGCCTCTGTACTTCCCTCCCCGCACCTTAAATCTGTGTCCTCTCGTAGCGACCATTTCAACCCGGGGAAATAGCCTCTGAGAGTCCACCCTATCTATTCCTCTCAACATTTTATAAACTTCTATCAGGTCGCCTCTCAACCTTCGCCTCTCCAGGGAAAAGAGTCCCAGCTCCCTCAACCTATCTTCATAAGGCATGCCTCCCAGTCCAGGCAACATCCTTGTAAATCTCCTCTGCACCCTTTCAATAGCTTCTACGTCTTTCCTATAGTGAGGCGACCAGAACTGCGCACAGTACTCCAAATGAGGCCTGACGAGGGTCCTGTAAAGGATCACTTCGACAGAAATTGACAGTTGGGTGAGGGTGGGAGTTAAGGCAGTTTCATACACTTTAACAGAATAGTTGCATTTACATAAAGAAAAATCTGCACTTCCTCTTTCATGGAACCAAATATGTAATACTAGCCTCGTTATGATGCATTAGAGAATTAAAGTGATAGGTGAACAAAGAAAGGGCGGGGCTTCAACCTATACAATAGAGTTCCAAAGAACACTTCATTTAATAAAAGATGCTTCCCTGAGGAATGGAACAGCCACCGCGAACACAGCATAAATAATGTGTAACGTACAAGTAAACCCTGTTTCACTTGAAAGATGGAGGAGATGGTTCAGCTTCTTAGCGAACATAATCGATATTTCCCCGGTTAACGACAGATCTCTCTGTGGTCTTCACCCTTTCTTTGGCAAATTAACTTTGAAACATGCCTGTTATATTTTGGTAAGGCGGTGGCCACCTGCTTAAAAACAAATATTCCGCATCACGCTATTGTATAGAAGACGTGCTCAGTATGAAGATGAAACTCTTTAACATCCCGCATCTGAATCGCTCAAATAACAATTGCTGCCTTATTAACTGCTTTGTCTGAATTTATGCCCGAAACAGATTTAAGAGACACACCATTTTTTTACAGCTGGAAATAGATAACACATTAAAAAAATAAAGTTATGAACTTATGTCAAAGATGTGCATAAATTAATCTATTTAAAAAGAGAAAAAAAACATTCAAACAATTGTGCTTAGGGTGGCAAGCAAACAACTCCCAAGCATGGAGTTGAACCGTAGACACTCAGGTTAAAAGGGCTGATGCTCCCCTTGCTGAACCATCTCGGAGTCTAGGCGTTTGACCTGTTCCAGTCTAGAACCAGTCACTCGTTCACAGTGACTTGTCATTTGAATGGGAGGACGCTGAGAGGTAGAGGGGACCTTAGGGACATGGGGTTCATCTCCATATAGCCCCAAAAGCAGCCAGTCAGATAGATAAAATGGTCAGTTAGGCATTTGGGGCATCTTAATATATTAAACAAAGCATAGAATATGGGTTTTCTCCGGGTGCTCCGGTTTCCTCCCACAGTCCAAAGATGTGCGGGTTAGGTTCATTGGCTATGCTAAAATTGCCCCTTAGTGTCCTGGGATGTGTAGGTTAGAGGGATTAGCAGGTAAAATGTGTAGGGATATGGGGATGGGGTCTGGGTGGGATTGTGTTCGGTGCAGACTCGATGGGCCGAAGGGCCTATTTCTGCACTGTAGGGTTCTATGCTAGGGTTCTATAAAAGCACGGAGGTTATAATGGAGCTGTATATAATGCTTGATGAGTTACAGCTACATTACTCGATAGTCTACAGAATTGGCTCGATTGAAAAAATTATATCGAGCTCGTATTCTTGCTTATCAGGTGGTCTCATCGCCATTCTTGCATCCCCTTCCCCCCAACACGCCACCCCTGAAGTACAATAATGAACCCGAAATCGAAGACACTAGTTAGAACCGAGCTGCAGTAATATGTGTAGTCTTGGTGTCACCCTATTGGAAGCATGCGGACGCGTTGAAAAGAGTGCAGAAGAGAAACCAAGAATTGCTCCAGGGATGAGGACCTTCGGTGATGAAGATAGGTTGGAGAGAAGAAGACTGTAGTGAAATTTGATCGATTTGTTCAAAATCAGAAGGGGCTCAGGAAGCCTGTACAGGAAGGAACTGCTCCCGATTGTAAAATAATCAAGAACGAAAGGGCACAGTTGTAATGTACTTCCAAAAAAAAGCAAGCATGACCTGACAAAACATCTTTTTCCCAAACAGTGAGTAGTTCGAGTCTGAAATTCCGTGTGTGGAAGTGTAGCGGAGGCAGGTTGACTACTCGAATAGAAACAATATGCAGGGGCATAGGAAAAGACCGGGGAACGGGACTATGCCATCGTGCTCGTATCGACAGCTGGTGCAGAAACCATGAGTCCCATAGTAATAATTTAATAATTTCGAAATTCTGCAAATCCATGAAGATTAAATTGTCGTTTTCTGCTTTCATTTTGTGCATTTTCTGAAAATTGAGGGGCCACTGAAAAACCTGATGGCTGGACCAGCGGGGATGGGGGTGGGGGGGGGGGGTGTTGAGGGGAGAGGGGTGTAAGGGACCAGATGTCACATCAAAAGCCACTGGAAATGGATAAGTCCTAGGTGGCCGCTTAAGAAATTAAGCAGAGAAGCCAACATGAGGGAGACAGTCTGCAGAAGATAGAAAGTGGAGAAGGTGGGGATATTTCTGGCCATGAACCTATTCGGGACATATCTAAATTCATACAAACTCTTTCAAGGCTGAGGAAAAGGGCATGGAAGCATTCTTCATTTTATTTGAAATGTAGCCAAACAGATGAAGTCGCCCAAAGACTTTGGACGTTTGTCTTACCGAGGAGACTGGTCAGCAGAGCTCATGAAGTATATGAATTGTTTTGAGATGTGTATCTGGATGGGGGTGCAGTGAACTAAGAAAATGAGATGATTCCTGATGCATACAGGCAGAAACTTGGACGGAAGTAAACAGACTGAACAGAGCTGTACTGAATTCGACAGGACAACGCAAAGTAATTCACTTCTCCAGGAGTCAGTAGCAATGTTCAGACCAGCCAATGGAGGTGGTGGCTATGCAGTGCTACCATCTCAGGAGCCCGAGTAGCTTAGCTGGTAGCGTGTTAGCCTTTTAATCGGAGGGTCTAGAGTTCAAATCCGCGTTTGGCTGATATTTTCAATCGAGTCTTGTTCTCAACCATGTGTGGGGTGTTGTTTCAAGTGGTTTTCATGATGAATAATGCTAACGCAGAACCCACAAGGAACTCATGCCAATCGTCGTAAGATTGATAGACGAAAGCATGGCAATATTTTGATTGGTTTTCAAGTGTCACGTACTTCTCCGTACCAGGTCTTTGAAGGCATACTGAATGTTACTGTGAGATTTTGAATTTAATCCAGACCCATTGAGGGTAGCTAATTTAAGATGGTCTTTATTCTGTCAAAACAAAACTAATTAATTAGGTATTAGATATTAGAACCCTACAGTGCAGAAACAGGCCCTTCGGCCCATCGAGTCTGCACCGAACACAATCCCAGCCAGACCCCATCCCCATATCCCTACACAGGGAATATCTCGCAATTGGTTCCATGGTACTTAAAATTCGCGTGCATTTCATTCAATGATGTTGGGGCGGCACAGTAGCACAGTGGTTAGCACTGCTGCTTCACAGCTCCAGGGTCCTGGGTTCGATTCCCGGCTCGGGTCACTGCCTGTGTGGAGTCTGCACATTCTCCTCGTGTCTGCGTGGGTTTTCTCCGGGTGCTCCGGTTTCCTCCCACAGTCCAAAGATGTGCGGGTTAGGTTCATTGGCTATGCTAAAATTGCCCCTTAGTGTCCTGGGATGTGTAGGTTAGAGGGATTAGCAGGTAAATGTGTAGGGATATGGGGATAGGGTCTGGGTGGGATTGTGTTCGGTGCAGACTCGATGGGCCGAAGGGCCTGTTTCTGCACTGTAAGGTCCTAAGGTTGCACAATACATACTAAAATTTCTCGTCTTCCAGTGGGGCCCGCTGCAGCCTCGGGGATTCAACAACTTTATAAGGGCAGGAAATTGAGACGATATTTGTGGGAACTCTTTTTCACCCAGAGGGTGACATATAACTCACTGCCTGATCAGTTAGTAGTTGTGAGAACGCTTAAAACATTTCAGAAGCTTATAAATGAGCACTTGAAGTGCCAAAGCATGCGAGGCAATGGGCCAAATGCAGAGAAATAGGATTTGAATAGGTCGGAACTTGATGACCGACGATGGGCTATTTTACAATGTAAAACCCAATGCTTTGGGACTCTGACCTTTCTCGTCCCTGTTAAACGCTTTCATTAGTATCCATACACTTTTTTCCATGCAGCTCCGCCATCACTTCCCCTTGTTCTTGAGGTTGTTAAATCTTGTTGTAATCTCTCCCAGCTACAGTTTAGCGTCTAACACATTTCGCTCTCTCTGTACTTCTGAGAATCAGTCAGATGACTAGAAACATTAACTACTTTTTTCTCTCCTGACAAATGTTGCCAGACTTGTGTTTTTTCTGGCATTACATTACCGTTTAGAACATTGCTTTAAGAGTGCTCAGCGAGCTCTCACTGCTCTTCTTAAAAATCCGTGCTGAATTTAATTTGCCCAATAAAAGATTGATTCCACTGGGTTTCGAACCCAGGACCTTCTGCGTGTAAAGCAGATGTGATAACCACTACACTATGGAACCTAACGCTTACTACTGTGTGTCTCAGAGAATGGAGTGCGTATTACATCTGAAACAATCAATGCTTAGTGAACCTGTTTGGTACGATTCCCTCAGCAAGCCAGCTCCTTGCCTGTTGCACATGTGTCTGCATTCCCTTTACAGTTGCAGTTGGCCAAATATATTATTTTTACTTCATTCCAGTCAGAGAATGTGACAGAGTGTTTGATAGAGGATGATGGAAAGTGGCAAAATTGAGGACTGGAACAACAATCCTTCAACGGCTGCAAAAATAATTTAACAACAATAGTGGTAAAAGTGGCTCTAAAATGGCTACACCGGCTGAGAGCTAAGCATGTTGGAATTTTTGGTCAACTTATTAATTAAAACGAGTTGCAGATCGTAAAGAGGCTTTGGTCTGAATGCTGTGATCTGGGAGCTGTGATCTGATGCTTCCCAGATGAAGAATGTTGTTTACATTAACCGAGGCAGTGTGTCTCTGATTTATATGGCTGTTATGTGTATGGGGTATGCAGTTTTAACTAAGTGTAATGGTATTGTTCCCAAGCAATTTCATTGGATATTAGAGTCATGCAGTCAGTTTCTGGTAACACAGTTGGCTGGAGGACACAGAATCTTCTGGAAAGCGAGTGGAGAATTGTGGATAAAGAGATAGGTCAGCCTTTGTCTGGCACTCAATATCGAGGATATTTCTTGGCCAACGTTTTCCTAAACTCGGTGGCATCTATTTTCAGTTAAATTGTTAAAGTGGATGATTAGTCAAAGTTGATCTTCAGTTAAAGTTCAGTTGAAAGCTGATATTGAGAGAGTTAAAGTTCAGTAAAGTGTTAATGGGTCTCCTAAACTCTCATCCAAATCATTAATATAAATGACAAATAACAGTGGACCCAACTGTGATCCCTGAGGAACACCGCTGGTCACGATGTGCTGGCGTTGGATTGGGATAAGCACAGTAAGAAGTCTCACAATACCAGGTTAAAGTCCAACAGGTTTATTTGGTAGCAAACGCCGCTAACTTTCGGAGCGCTGACTGCCCTTTCATCAGGTGAGTGGGGAGTTCTATTCACAAACAGGGCATGTAAAGGCACAAACTCAATTTACAAAATAATGATTGGAATGTGAGTCTTTACAGCTAATCAAGTCTTAAAGGTACAGACAATGTGAGTGGAGAGAGCGTTAAGCACAGATTAAAGAGGTATTAAGAACATAAGAACATAAGAAATAGAGCAGGAGTAGGCCATCTGGCCCTTCGAGCCTGCCCCGCCATTCAATAAGATCATGGCTGATCTGTCGTGACTCAGCTCCACCTTCCCGCCCTCTCCCCATAACCCTTAATCCCCTCTCTTATCAAAAACCCATCAACCCGTTTCTTGAAAATATTTAGCGAAGTAGCCTCCACCACTTCAACGGGCAGAGAATTCCAGAGATTCACCACCCTTTGAGTGAAGAAGTTCCTCCTCAACTCTGTTCTAAACCGCACCCCCTTTATCTTGAGGCTGTGCCCCCTAGTCCTACTGTCTTTTTTGAGCGGGAAGAGTCTCTCCACCTCTATCCTATCCATCCCATTCATCATCTTATACGTCTCAATGAGATCTCCCCTCATTCTTCTAAACTCTAACGAGTACAAGCCTAGTTTATTCAGCCTCTCCTCATAGCTCAATCCCCTCAACTCCGGTATCAGCCTTGTAAACCTCCTCTGCACTCCCTCCAGGGCCAAAATATCCTTGCGCAGGTGCAGCGCCCAAAACTGCACACAGTACTCCAGCTGCAGCCTCACCAATGCCCTATACAGCTGTAGCAAGACCTCCCTACTTTTATATTCAATCCCCCTCGCTATGAAGGCCAGCATCCCATTCGCCTTCCTGACCACCTGCTGCACCTGCAAGCTGGGTTTTTGCGACTCATGCACAAGGACCCCGAGGTCCCTCTGCACCGTCGCCTGCTGCAGTTTTTCACCCCGTAAGTAATAGTCCTTCCTACCATTCCTCCTACCAAAGTGGACCATCTCACACTTGCCAACATTAAATTCCATTTGCCATTTCCTGGCCCATTCGCCCAGCCTATCTAGATCCTTCTGCAGACTCTCCACACCCTCCGCACAATTTGCCTTTCCCCCAATCTTGGTGTCATCAGCAAATTTCAACACCCTACACTCGGTTCCCTCCTCCAGATCATTTATATAAATGGTAAATAGCTGAGGCCCCAGCACCGACCACTGGGGCACCCCACTAGTCACCGACCGCCAATCCGAATAGCATCCATTGTCTCCAGACAGGATGATTAGTGAGATTTTGCAAGTCCATGCAAGTCGTGGGGGTTGCAGATAGTGTGACATGAACCCAAGGTCCCAGTTGAGGCCATCCTCATGTGCCCCAATTTAGAGTTTTAACTTTTGGACCAGACCTATCCTTCTCTATAGCTATCTTAAAATTTATGGAATTATGCCCTCTGGTCGCAAAGTGATCCCTCAATAACGCTTCTATCACCTGTCCTTCCTTATTTCCCAAAAGGAGATCAAGGTTTGCCCCCTCGCTAGTCAGACCATCCACATATTGAATGCAAAATTTCAAAACTCAACAATTTTTTCTCCATCCTAGCCTCTAATACTATGGCTGTCCCAGTCAATGTTGAGAAAGTTAAAATCTCCTACTATTAACACACTATTTTTCTTGCAACTATTTGTTATCTCCTTGCATATTTTCTCCTCAATTTCCCGCTGACTATTTGGGGTCCTATTGTACAAACCTATCAAAGTGATTTCACCCTTCTTAATTCTCAGTCTTACCCAGGTATACTCAGTGGGCGAATCCCTCTCAATACTGCTGTGATGTTTTCCCTAATCAAAAATGCAACTCCCCCTCCTCTCTTACCTAAAGTTCTATCTTTCCTCTAGCATATGCACCCTAGAACATTGAGCTGCCAGTCCTTAACCATGTTGCAGTAACAGCTATAATACCCCAGTCCCATGTACCCATCTATGCCCTGTTGTGGCAGAGTTAGACAATTGACAGCATTGCAGCCGTTCTGTCCCCTTAGCGTTGATTTTTTTTAACATTTAAATATGTGTTTTCGACCATTCTTTTAAGTGGTTTCATAATGTAATGGTTTTCGCATCTGTTTCGCAGAATGTCCTTAGTCAAGACGCACAGGAGCAAATGTTATTACATAAGAACATAAGAACATAAGAAATAGGAGCAGGAGTAGGCCATCTAGCCCTTCGAGCCTGCCCCGCCATTCAATAAGATCATGGCTGATCTGTCGTGGCTCAGTTCCACATTCCCGCCCTCTCCCCATAACCCTTAATCCCCTCTCTTATCAAAAACCCAACAACCCGCTTCTTAAAAATATTTAGCGAGGCAGCCTCCACCACTTCAACGGGCAGAGAATTCCAGAGATTCACCACCCTTTGAGTGAAGAAGTTCCTCCTCAACTCTGTTCTAAACCGACCGAAGGGCCTGCTCCCGTGCTGTACCTTTACATCAAATGGAAATTCTCACTCACACATTAATAATGTGTGTTCCACTTTAATAAAGTCATGTTCCACAATTCTGAGTGTCACATGGTGAAAATTTCGTTCTTTCAGAAAGAAAAGATGGGATTCATCGGATTCCACACAGCCAGGGTGCTGTCTGTTAGTTGGTTCGAACTTCTGCTGAGGAAACAGGCGGTTGTATTCGGAGTTCAGCGTTCTGTTAGCTCGCAGTTGTAGGTGCCGGATTCAACATCAACCATGGAATCATTTTCTCTGTATTTTTGCCCTTTTTGGAAATCCTTCAGAATAAGGTGAGAAGGGGTGGGGGGAGTAAACGCAAAATTGATTAAATCCTACGTGTAGTCGGTACTCCTAATAATCTTTATCAGCTACAGGTTTAACAGCCAGTTTGAACCAGACCATTGTGGCTTCAACAGAGACGGAAGTATTCGATGCGGAAGTATTCAATGATTAATGAGTTCACACTCAAAGGAAAGGAGGGAAAAAGGATAAAACGTGATGATTCAGAATGAAGCCTTTGTTTTGCCATGTTTGTGAACTGCCCTACAGTATGTGATTGTCCCAATTTAGAAAGCTACACCCAGTTAACATTTTTAATCTCAATGCAGATGACACCAAGCATTTCCACCGCATAGATCTGCTTTTCTTAAACACAAATGTATGTGGAGCGTCAATGCGAGGATGTACCTGAGTAGCAGCACTGCGGGTCTCTGTCCTGTCGAGGGTGACTTTTTTCAGCTCTTATGTGTATGTAGGAACCTGTTTGAATTCTATTTTCTTGCTGGCACCGTTAAGAAATTCTCATTTAAAAAATTAACAATCCTAATAGGTTGAGGGAGCTTTTCCCTAGAGAGGCGAAGGTTGAGAGGCGACCTGATAGAGGTTTATAAAATGTTGAGAGGAATAGATAGGGTGGACTCTCAGAGGCTATTTCCCCGGGTTGAATTGGTCGCTACGAGAGGACACAGATTTAAGGTGCGGGGAGGGAAGTACAGAGGTGATATTAGGGGTAAGTTTTTCACTCAGAGGGTGGTGAGTGAATGGAATCGGCTGCCGTCATCGGTGGTGGAGGCGAACTCGCTGGGGTCTTTTAAAAGACTTCTGGATGAGTATATGGGGTTTAATGGGATTGGGGGTTATAGATAGGTCTATAGATTGGTGGGGTTGATGCGATCGGCGCAACTCGAGGGCCGAAGGGCCTGTTTGTGCTGTAATGTTCTATGTTCTAATTTCCAATTATCACATCTTAGGTACAGCAGTGATTCAAGTAGGCAGCTCACCGCCACTTTGCTGACTCGGCAAGTGATGCTCGCATTCTGCGGTTTACTTGGCGACAGCGGTTTCCTGGTAAACAGGTGATCCTGTTCCCGTATCTCTGCCGTTCCTTCATGCACATTTCAATTTGCCTTTGCTGAGGGGACTTGCAGTTGTGGCGGGTTATTACTTTTTCACATATTTGCAAATGTTTGTGAATTCATCCAGAACATTTCACAGAATTAACTGAAGCTGACCAGACACTCCTTCCAAAATCTCTTCACTCAAAGGCTTGTGAATTCTAGAGACGGGAGAACCTGTGGAATTTCTTTGAAATCGAGACAGAGGTGCAATTTTCTCGATGTTCTGTAAATACAAAATGGATATGAGGGCAGTTCAAGATGATAGAAGATGATCCATGAACATATTAAGTGTCGGAGCAGTCATGAAGTTCAGTAGATGCCACTCCATAGAACATAGAACATTACAGCGCAGAACAGGCCCTTCGGCCCACGATGTTGCGCCGACCAGTTACAAAACAATGACCCACTAGCCTAAACCAATCCCTTTTCATCCATAAACCTATCCACAGATCTCTTAAACGCCCCCAAACTAGTTGCATTTACAACTGCAGCTGGCAGGGCATTCCAGTCCCTCACCACCCTCTGGGTAAAGAACCTACCCCTGACATCTGTCCTATAACTACCCCCCCTTAATTTAAAATCGTGCCCCCTCGTGCTAGCTTTCTCCATCCTAGGAAAAAGGCTATCACTATCTACCCTGTCTAAACCTCTAATCATCTTATATGTTTCAATGAGATCCCCTCTTAGCCGCCTTCTTTCCAGCGAAACTCCTGTTCCTATTTCGGATATCCTTACAAAGCAGAGCTTCGTCAGTACTGAAAGGGGTACAGATTCACCAGCAACATTCAATTTTTCAATGGATTAGTTTGTATCAAGAATCCCGACGTGTTCCCTCATTGCTGACAGGGCAATGAAAAATTGCCATCTCTGCCTTGAATATTATCAGCGTCAAGCCACTGTTCTCTTGTCTCCAGAATTCAATTAAACAACAATCCTTTGACAAAAGAGATTTTGAGAGAAATGTCTGCCCATATTGAATATATTTTTGCTTGCTGGGAATTCAATAAGGGGAGAAAAATGTGTATTGCTTTGAATTTGGCGATTAAACGCCCACTCCAATAGGGACCACGAGTAGATTTGAACTTAGAATTTACTTGTTTAACTAGTCAGGCGCTTTGACCAACTAAGCCAAGGCACCAACAGAACAGGTTTGACACAGTTATGAAGTTAAAAGAAATCTATAGATTGTGATTCGAACACGGCTGTTCTTCAAATTTATGCTCGGGGCCTCAGTATTTTAAATATAATTTTAATCAAGGAACGACATTAATTTGCAAGCATGGCAAAGGGAAATGATAAATGGACATGGATGAATTTAGGGGAAAGAAAACGGCAAGACGCTAGGAAGTACAGAGAATCAGGGCATCCTGGAGTGCATGTCCACAGATCCTTGGAGGTAGCACGACAAGTAGATTAAATGGTTCAGGAGGCAATTTGGGAAACTTTAAGAGCTAATATTCATAAGTGCTCTAATATGCTGCAATTTTTCCTTCTGCAGTAGAATTTCCAAATTGCATCATCTCACTTTTGTCCGGATTAAATTCCATCTGCCATCTTTAGGCCCAGGTCTCCAGCTGAGTTATGTCCTGCTGCATCCTCTGGCAATCCTGTTCACTGTCATTTGCTGATGATACCAAGATTGGGGGAAAGGCAAATTGTGAGGAGGGTGAGGAGAGTCTGCAGAAGGACCTAGATAGGCTGGGCGAATGGGCCAGGAAATGGCAAATGGAATTTAATGTTGGCAAGTGTGAGGTGGTCCACTTTGGTAGGAGGAATGGTAGGAAGGACTATTACTTACGTGGCGAAAAACTGCAGCAGGCGACGGTGCAGAGGGACCTCGGGGTCCTTGTGCATGAGTCGCAAAAACCCAGCTTGCAGGTGCAGCAGGTGGTCAGGAAGGCGAATGGGATGCTGGCCTTCATAGCGAGGGGGATTGAATATAAAAGTAGGGAGGTCTTGCTGCAGCTGTATAGGGCATTGGTGAGGCCGCAGCTGGAGTACTGTGTGCAGTTTTGGGCACCGCACCTGCGCAAAGATATTTTGGCCCTGGAGGGAGTGCAGAGGAGGTTTACTAGGCTGATACCAGAGTTGAGGGGATTGAGCTATGAGGAGAGGCTGAATAAACTAGGCTTGTACTCATTAGAGTTTAGAAGAATGAGGGGAGATCTCATTGAGACGTATAAGATGATGAATGAGATGGATAGGATAGAGGTGGAGAGACTCTTCCCGCTCAAAAAAGACAGTAGGACTAGGGGGCACAGCCTCAAGATAAAGGGGGGGCGGTTTAGCACAGAGTTGAGGAGGAACTTCTTCACTCAAAGGGTGGTGAATCTCTGGAATTCTCTACCCGTTGAAGTGGTGGAGGCTGCCTCGCTAAATATTTTTAAGAAACGGGTTAATGGGTTTTTGATAAGAGAGGGGATTAAGGGTTATGGGGAGAGGGCGGGAAGGTGGAGCTGAGCCACGACAGATCAGCCATGATCTTATTGAATGGCGGGGCAGGCTCGAAGGGCCAGACGGCCTACTCCTGCTCCTATTTCTTATGTTCTTATCAACTCCAGTTCAAACAATCACATTCAGTCAAATCTATCCCCCTAAAAAAAAATGCGCTGGTTTCAAATAGCAGTGGAGTAAGCCTCTGGTTAATCCCCGGCTATGCTTGCTGTTACTCTCTCCCCCTCCATTCTTGTACGCACAAGTAGCTTGTGATGACAGAAGGTTGGCTCTGTCTGTACTTGAAGAAGCAATGCCTTCGTCATCTACGAAAATGATATACTGATTTTCAGCTGAGACCCCAGGGAACTCCTGAACTACCTGCCTGCTTCTCTTGAACTGCCTGTGGAGACATAATCCCTTCTTTCCTCCGTTTCCTTCAGTGGCAGTGTGACCACCTTACTCAATGTGTTATCCATATTATCTCTCACAAGTGCGGATGCTCCATATTGTCTCCAGCCACTGTTTCAGCATACACACTGGCACAGGCACTGGAAAAGTTCCCAGCCTCCCATATGGAGCCAAAACATTCTGTGCAGCTCCAGTTACCACCCTATGGGAAGGATGTGATTGCACTCGAGAGGGTGCAGAGAGATTCACCAGATGTTGCCTCTGTGGATTTTCAGCTATAAAGACAGGTTAGTTTTACTGGAGTTGTTTTCCTCATCGCAGAGAAGGCTGAGAAGGCAGCTGATTTTTTACTGGTGGTGGGAAAGCATGGTGTCAACACTTCGAGATCAAAATGATAATTCAGTCTAATTTTGTAAAACTCTGAAAGTCACATTCTGCTGAGCATTTAATGGATTTGCCAGAAGTTCCTTATTAAATCCTCCACTTTAGATTATCTCAGAAGCTTCCTTGTACATGCAGAAAGCAGTTCATGTGGTGCCGTGGCTTAGTTGGTTAAAGCATCTATCTCGTAAACAGGAGATCCTGAGTTCAAATCGCAGTGGTGCCTGTGTGTTGCACTTGGTAACTTTTAAACCGAATTACCTTTGCCTGAAGTTCCCCCAATTTTAGAGTCATACAGTTCAACAACACAAATGGATCCCCTTCAGCCAATTGTCTGTGCTGGCTCACAAGCATCATGTTATTATGCAGAAGACTCATGTAGACTGGAGAGATTCACTCTGTTTCTCTCTTCACAAATACTGTCAGGTTTGCTGACATTATCCAAATGTCCTGCTTTGGTTTGAAGTAGGGAAAGAGTTAATAGTCGCTGAACAGAGACTGATAGCCAAGTTCCGCACACATGAGGACGGTCTCAACAGGGATCTTGGGTTCATGTCGCACTATCTGTAACCCCCGTGACTTGCCTGGGTTTGCAAAACCTCACTTACTGTAATGTCTGGAGACAATACACATCTCTTTAAACTGTGATCAGTGCTCCTTCCACTCACATTATCAGCCACTTTAAGACTTGAACAGCAGGTTAGGTGTAAGGATTCGCATTCTAATCAGCAACTGTCTGTGCTTTATATGCTCTGTCTGAGGCCAGAACTCTCCATTCACCTGACGAAGAGGCAGTCCCCTCGAAAGCTTGCTTGCTTGTGAGAATATTATCAAATAAATCGGTTGGACTAAAACCTGGTGTTGTCAGACTTTTTTACTGTGTTTACGCCAGTCCAACGCTGGCATACCCACATAATGAATTTAATGCAGACAAACATAACCCTTCCTCATGGCTGATCTCCTCACGCTTCTACTACTCCTGGTATCAATATAAATCACTTATTCATATTTTCCTTACTTGTTCATGTCTTTCATTCTTCAACTTTCATTTCCATAAAGACAGATAGTCAAATGCGAATGGTATTTTACAGACATTGCAAACCTTACTTATTTGTGCTAACTCAACTCAAACCTGGCCAGTTAGGGCCAGGTTTCTCCCAAAAGCTTTTGAAATAAAACCCATTATATTTTGATTTACTAACAGTCTCATGTTTCCATTGCTGCCTCATAGGTCCTAAGTTTGATGGGTAATCGCCTGTGAGGAGTCTACACAATCTTCCCCTGTCTACATATCTCTCCTCCCACAGTCCAAAAGATGTGCTGGTTAGGTAGGTGGCTATATTAAATTCTCCCTCCGTGTACTCTCACTGGGGCTCGAGTGTGGAGACTAGGGAATTATCCCCATAACTTTATGTAAGGTTACTTGTGACACTAAGAAAATAAACTTTAATTAGAAGCAAGAACACTATCCTTCATTTACTCTGTACACCGCTCATTCTTTACCTCAATTCTACCTTCATGAACTGTCCTCAAATCCTTTGTTCTCACAAGAAATCTCCACGACAGGCTTGAATATAATAAGCGCAAATTCACAGGTCCCACTGAGAGCGGAAAGCAATGATTGAAGGTGGCTTTTGAATTGAAGTCCAAATTGCCTTGATGGCAGGGGACCACTTGCAGGGAGTGGAGAATAAGTCTGCAGCTGACATAGTGATCCAGAATGTGAACTTCTGCACCAAGGTGGCATTCAGTCAACACAAGGACTATTCCATTGGAACAAACATGCCTGTGGTCTATTGTAGGGGAGATATCCAACTGGCAGCAGTACTGTTGCTCTGTTCAACTTGCATTGATGTTTTTAACGTTTCCATGTGTGTTCTTGAGCAATTGTTTAAATCGTTCCATCGTGTAGTTGTTATCACATCACGAAGAAAGTCCTGAGTTCATTCCCAGTCGGACTAATATTGTTGGAAGACCAACGGGCCAGTTACTGTGCTGTACTGTTAATTTAATTGGAAATGTTCACTCGCAATCTCTTTACAACAATCTGCTTCAAGAAGGCAATCATCATCCTGGTACCTAAGAAAAAAACAAGCAGCGTGTGTTAATGACTATCGGCTGGTGACTCTGACATTATGAAGTGTTTTGAAAGGCTAGTCATGGCACAATTCCAGGCTCCCAGACTGCCTGGATCCACTATAGTTTGCTTACTTCTGCAACAGGTCCACAGCATCGCCATTTCTCTGGTCCTGCACTCAATCCAGGGACAACTGGGTGACAAGGACACGATGCCAGACTCCTATTTATTGACTACAGTTCAGCCTTCAACACCATTATTCCCACGAAACTCATTGCCAATCTTCGTGGCCTGGGCCTTGGCACCTCCTTCTGTGACTGGATCCTGAACTTCCTCACTCACAGACCACAATCAGCAAGAATAGGCAACAACACCTCCTCCACGATCATCCTCAATATCGGTGCCCCACAAGACTGTGTTCTCAGCCCCCTACTATACTCGTTATACACCTATGACTGTGTGGCCTAATTCCCTTCCAATTCGATTTTCAAGTTTGCTGACGACAAAACTGTAGTGGGTCGGATCTCAAACAATGATGAGACAGAGTACTGGAATAAAATATGGAATTGGTGAATCGACAAGAATAATTTCTCCCTCGATGTCAACAAAATGAAGAAGATTTTTATTGACTTCAGGAAGCATAAAGGAGAACACGTGCCTGACTACATCAACGGGAATGAGTGGTAAGGGTCGAAACTTTCAAGTTTTTAGGTGTCCAGATCACTGACAACCTGTCCTGGTCTCCCCCATACCGACGCAATAACTAAAAACTTCCTCAGAATACTAAGGAAATTTGGCATGTCAGTTATGACTATCACTACTTTTACAGATGCACCATAGAAAGCATTCTTTCTGATTGTATCACAGGTTGGTATAGCTCCTGCTCTGTCCAACACCACAAGAAACTACAAAAGGTTGTGAATGTAGCCCAATCCATCACATAAACCAGCCTCCCATGCATTGACTCTGTCTATACTTTCCATTGACTCAACAAAGCAGCCAGAATAATTAAGGAATGTACACACACCAAACATTCTCTCTTCCACCTTCTTCCGTCAGGAAAAGATACAAAGTCTGAGATCACATACCAACCAACTCAAGAACAGCTTCTTCCCGGATGTTGTCAGATTTTTGAATGGACTTACCTTGCATTAAGTTGATCTTTCTCTACACCCTAGCTACGACTGCAACCTACATTCTGCACTCTCTCATTTCCTTCTCTATGAATGTTATGTTTTGTCTCCATATCACACAAGAAACATTACTTATCACTGTATCTTACTACATGTGACAATAGTACATCAAACCAAATCAAATCAAAATCAAATTAAGTCTTTCCACTCACACGATTGACAATTATAAATGTGTGCCAGCAAAAGATTTGATTCATTTGAATGAAAAGATGGGATTCAGAGAATTCCACACGGCTAGGGTGCTGTTGTTTATTTGGTTCAAGATACTGCTGAATAAACAGGGGGTTGTGATTTGGAATTTAGCCGTCTTCTGCAACTGAGGTTGCAGAGTTCAATCCACTTCGCCGACAGTATGTGAACAAGACATCACGTTATGTATTTAGCAAGGAATAAAAAAAACAAGAAAAAAGAAAAGTGCAGCACAGGATCACGCCCGATGGTCCTCCAATCCTGTGCCCATAATAATGACTTAATTAAACTGGAACAAACTCTTCTGCCTTAACTTGGTACGTACCTCTCTATTCCCACCCTATTCATGCACCCATCCAGATGCCTCATAAATGTTATTAATGTTCCTGCTTCCTCCACCTCCTCTCAGGCACTCACCACTCTCTGGGTGAAAAACTTCCCCTGTACATTTCCCTTAAACTTGCCCGCTCTCATCTTAAACTTTTGTCCATTTGTAATTGACACTTCCCCAATGGGAAAATGCCACTGACTATCCATCTTGTCTATTTCTCTCATAATTTTGTAGACCCCTACCAGGTCTCCCCTTAGCCTCTGTCTTTCCAGTGAACACAATCCTGATTTATTCAATCTCTCCTCAGTCAACACCCTCAAGATCAACATCCTGGGGGTTTTTTTGTCCTTTTTGGAAATCCTTGAGAATAAATTGAAAAGAGGGAAATGTAAACTCAATACTACCCAATCCTACATGCCACGGGCACTCTTAATAACGTTTTTCAGCCACAGATGTAGGAACCATATTGGACCATCAAATTGTGGCTGGAACAGAGAGAGAGCTTTGCTAAGGAAGGATTTAATGATTAATGAGTTCACACTCATGGGAAACGAGGGGAAAAGGATAACACATAATGTTTTGAGAGTGCAGATCTTGTTTTGCCATATCTATGAAGTGCCAGTATGTGATTGCCTCAATGTTGATCTGTAGGACTTTCAAACCATAGGTCCTCAGAGCGATGGTGACTTAGTTTGAAAGTTATAAAGTGAAGTGCACCTAAAGGTACCATAGAGGTTTGAATTCAGGAGTTCCTGTTCATTTGATAATGAAGCAATTCAAGGCTGAATTACTATTAGCCTTCACACAAGAAAGGCAGAGCAAGTGGCAGATTGAGATCATAATGTTAATTCAGTGTAACTTTCTAAATCTCGGAATGCCATATTCTGTCGAGAATTTAATAGATTTGATAGAACAAGTTCTTCATTCAAAGTGGGTGACATCACACTTCCCCACAACCAAGAAAAAAATGTGTCATCATCCGTTCCTACACTAAAACTCATCTTAACCAACCGCACTTCACAGACAAAATGGCCCAATTGAGGCAATTTCACAGTGAATATCATAGAATCACAGAAAGCCTACAGTGTGGAAGGAGGCCATTCGGTCCATCAAATCTGCATCGAGTTTAACCCAGGCTCTATCCCCATTACCCTACATATTTGCCCTGCTAATTTCTCTGACTTACGCATCCCGAGCACTAAGGGGTAATTTAGCATGGCCAACCAACCTAACCTCCATATCTTTGGACTGTGGGAGGCACAGCCTCAAGATAAAGGGGGGGTGGTTTAGAACGGAGTTGAGGAGGAACTTCTTCACTCAAAGGGTGGTGAATCTCTGGAATTCTCTGCCCGTTGAAGTGGTGGAGGCTACCTCGCTAAATATTTTTAAGATGCGGGTTGATGGGTTTTTGATAAGCGAGGGGTTAAGGGTTATGGGGAGAGGGTGGGAAAGTGGAACTGAGCCACGACAGATCAGCCATGATCTTATTGAATGACAGGGCAGACTCGAAGGGCCAGATGGCCTACTCCTGCTTCTTATGTTCTAAATCAGAGCATCCAGAGGAAACCCGCACAGACACGGGGAGAATGTGTAAACTCCACACAGACAGTGACCCAAGCCAGGAATCGAACCCAGGTCCCTGGTGCTGTGAAGCAGAGGTGTTAACCACCGTGCCACCCATTAAACTGTTTGGTACCAGACTGACTCAAGACCCAACTTTGGTGGGTGTCGAACTCACAACTTTTGAGTGGTTGACTTGCCATTATTTAGAAGTCTAACATATTATCCATTGAGCCAGAGAAGTGCACCCTCTGCACCCTCACATCCTCCCCATGTAGTCCCTCGTGCTAGAGTACTTTACGGTATACTGTACTCTAACTGTTGACTAACCAACATCTTATACAGCTCCATTAAACCTTCTGTGTTCTTCTAATTAATTAATTCTAATTAATTAGCCTTAATTAGTCAGCTAATTAAGGAAAATGCCCTATTTGCCTAGTCAACAAAGAACAAAGAACAACACAGCACGGGAAACAGGCCCTTCGGCCCAACGAGCCCGCGCCGCCGTCCCATGGTCAGTGACCTATTCATGATTCTAGTCTATGCCTAATGTGTGAGGATCAGGGAGGTCCAATATAGGGACAATTTGTTACCCAATCAATCAGCCTAAAAGCACATTTTTGGGATGTGGGAGGAAACCGGAGCACCCGGAGGAAACCCACGCAACCACGGGGAGAACGCGCAAACTCCCACGGACACAGGCCCAAATCCATGTGTCCACACAGCAACAGAGATAGCCTCTGAGGTGCCATGATGCCCTCGAGATGGTCCAGTTTACGCACACCAACGACATGAAGCAGTAGGCAACCACCTTATCTAACTACCTGGCTACTTTCAGGGTTGTATGGACACAAATCCCACGTCACTCGGGTCATTTGCGCTTCTTCACACCCTAAAATTCAAACGAAAACTCAATATGAAGGGGCGGCTAGATTAAGGCAGGAGCAAACAGCTTAATCAAAAGACTGGGTAGCTCAGTCGGGGGAGCATCGGACTTTTAATCTGAGGGTCCAGGGTACATTTCTCTGTTTGGGCGATGCTTTTCTTCCACCCTGAACAGAAATGCTTCTGATCTTCTTCAATATAGATTAACAAATGCACATCTTTGCCATGACTTCGTAGCTTCATTTTTTTTCAATAATTGTTTTTCAGGGATGGCTTGCTGGAAATACAGATAGCAAAGTGCATCATCACTTAGCTCTTCATTAGGTGAGATGTTCCCATTGCTCAGGACAGGCTAAAATAGTTTCTCCATGTTTCGTAGTTTTAAACTGCAGATACATCCATTGGCCCGCTCTCTTCACTTCAACGCACTTAGGACAATAGAAACAATAGAACTTCAGGATGGAAGAATTGGATGACCAATGAGTTCACACTCTGAGGAAATGTGAGGAAAGGAATAAAACATGAAGATTCAAAGTGAAGATATTGTACTGTCATTTTAGGGCGGCACGGTAGCACAGTGGTTAGCACTGCTGCTTCACAGCTCCAGGGTCCTGGGTTTGATTCCCGGCTCGGGTCACTGCCTGTGTGGAGTTTGCACATTCTCCTCGTGTCTGCGTGGGTTTTCTCCGGGTGCTCCGGTTTCCTCCCACAGTCCAAAGATGTGCAGGTTAGGTTCATTGGCTATGCTAAAAATTGCCCCTTAGTGTCCTGGGATGTGTAGGTTAGAGGGATTAGCAGGTAAATGTGTAGGGATATGGGGATAGGGTCTGGGTGGGATTGTGTTCGGTGCAGACTCAATGGGCCGAGGGGCCTGTTTCTGCACTGTAGGGTTCTAGGGTTCTATGTTCATATCTATGAACTGCTTTACAGTATATAGTTGCCCCAATTTACAAAGTTACCACCAGTTAACAGTGTTAATCTCAATGTCAGTGATACCACATGTTTCCACTGCATAGAATAAAAGATGTGGTTTTCTTAATCGCAAATGCATGTAGGTCCTGTCAATATGAAGAGATATCCAACTGGCTGTACTACGGATGCTCTGTCCCGTCGACAGTGAGTTATTTTCAATTTTCATATGGTTGGACACTGTTTGAAATTTATGTTCTTATTATCCAGTCCACATTTTAACAAAACAACAATCCAAAATTTCATGGATACTGGAAATCTGAAATAAAAACAAAAAATGCTGAGTGAACTCAGGAGGACTGGAAGCATCAGTGGAGAGAGAGATATAGAGAGATAGAGCTAATGTTTAGACAGAATAGACAAGTGCTTTATCGCTGGCACAGACACAATGGGCCAAATGGAAACATTTTGTGCTGTAGAACTGTAGGAATCTGAAACTGCAGGTCCTCAGAGTGATGGTGATTCAGTTTAAAAGTTACAAAGTGAAATGCACCTAAAAGTACAAAAGATACATGAACTCACCTTTGTTAGATAAGCACGTTAATGAGCCAAGTCACTGCTGTGTCACTGTTAGCCTTCGTATAAGAAAGACAGAGGAAGGATCTAAATTGGAGGATATAATGAGGTTGTTCTGTCAAATCTATTAAACGCCCCATAGAATGTAGCATCCTGAGTTTTAGAAACTTACACAGATTTATCATTTTGATCTCAAAGAGGATGGTATCTCACTTCCACACCGTTATGTACTCATCAGCTCTCCATTGAACCCTTCCTGCTCTAAGGAAGACAACTCCATCTTAACCAACCCTCTTCATAGTTGAAGTGTCCCAGTGGGGGCAACTTCAGTGTAAATCGCCTCTCCAGTGCAATTACATCCTGCCCTCTGAGTTTGTCAAGCCAGAGTAGAGTGTACAGTTCTCCACTTGGAGCCTAACGAGCATTTGAGACAGCTCCATCAAAATCTTCCTGTTCTTATGCTCTATGCCTGCACTAATTAAGGAACGTAGCCCATTTGTCTAATCAGTCATCTTATCTTCCTGTTTGGCTATTTTCAGGGCTACATTGACATGATGCCCCATGGGTCATCTACACTTCTTGTCAAATGATATGTCACTGCGAAAGGGTGTTTAGTTCAAGACATATCTTCCAGAAGCCAGAATAGCTCAGCCAGTAATTAATCAGAGGGTCCAGGGTTCAAGATCCTGTACAGGCAATGATTTTCTTCCACTCTGAAGATATTCAGAGTGAGATATTCTTCAAAATAAATTAACAGATGTACATCTTTGCCATGACTTCATATCTTCAATATTTTTGCTTAATTATTGTGTTCTCTATTTCCAGTGAGACAATTGT
Organism: Prionace glauca; assembly: GCA_037974335.1. Classification (NCBI taxonomy): domain Eukaryota; kingdom Metazoa; phylum Chordata; class Chondrichthyes; order Carcharhiniformes; family Carcharhinidae; genus Prionace; species Prionace glauca. Next base: position 1,375,264 of record CM075734.1, read on the forward strand.
GAAAAAAAAAATTACATCCTCACTTAGCTCTTATATCTTCCCATTTTTCGGGTCAGTCTGAAATAGTTTCCCAAGTTTAGCAATTTTAAGACCACATTTATCTCTATCAGTCCATTCTTCACTTCAACACACTGAAGACAATGATTGTTTCTATTCTCCTAATTAACCACTTAAAAAGCAGAATGTTGCTGGTGAATCTGCCCTCCTTATACTCCCAGCTCAGTATAATCCTGTTTGTTGCTGATCTGACTGTCTGTAGGGATATCAGAAATAGGAGCAGGAGTATATCAACATGATGGCTCCAACATTTACTATGTACATGGCCAATCTTCTATCCCATTCCTGAACTGTCCTCACATCCTTTAGTTCTCACAGAACCCCAAGAAATCCCCATCTCTGTTTTGAATATAACCAGTGAGAATCCAGTGTTCTCCCATGTCCAGAATTCAGAAGATTCACAAATCTTTAAATTAAGGCTTTTTCTATGTCTCAGTGAGTGAACGATGCCTCCTTCTGATACTTTGAGGGTTGGTGTTACAGTTCCCAGCGATTGCAAACACTCTCACAGCATCAACACTGTCAGGGTCCAAAAATGTTCTGTTTTACATATTTCTGTTCTCATGTTTCTAAACTCTATAGGATATTGAATTAACCAATGATATCAGAGGCTGTATGAGAACCAGGCAAGGCAGAAAGAGATTGCTGTCTAATTAGTCCTGGTGTAAATTATAAGTTCATAAATTCATAACATATAAGAGCACAATTAGGCCATTCGGTCCATCGAGTCTCCCCCACCATTCGATCATGGCTGATATGCTCCTCATCCCCATTTTCCTGCCTTCTCCCCATAACCCTTTAACCCATTCCCAATTAAAAATCTATCTAACTCCTTAAATGTACTCACTGTCCCAGCACCCACTGCACTTTCGGGTAGCGAATTCCACAGATTCACAACCCTTTGGGAGAAGTATTTTCTCCTAACTCTGTTTTAAATTTGCTATCCCTTATCCTAAGTCTATGACTTCTCATCCTAGAATTCTCTGCGAGAGGAAACATCCACTCCAAGCCTACTTTATCCACACTTTAGCCCTCTTACATATCTCAATTTGATCTCCCCTCATTCTTCCAAATTCCAGAGAGTATCGGCTTGGAACAGTAAATCAGTGTGAACATTATGTTCAGGGGAATCTAAAATGCAATTCATTTCATAAACCTGGCCAAGCTTACAAAAAGCAATTAGAAAAAGTAAAGAACACCTCAAGTCAAGATTTAGAACATAAGAACATAAGAAATTGGAGCAGGAGTAGGCCATCTGGCCCTTCGAGCCAGCCCCGCCATTCAATAAGATCATGGCTGATCTGTCGTGACTCAGCTCCACCTTCTCGCCCTCTCCCCATAACCCTTAATCCCTTCTCTTATCAAAAACCCATCAACCCGTTTCTTAAAAATATTTAGCGAGGCAGCCTCCACCACTTCAACGGGCAGAGAATTCCAGAGATTCACCACCCTTTGAGTGAAGAAGTTCCTCCTCAACTCTGTTCTAAACTGCCCCCCCTTTATCTTGAGGCTGTGCCCCCTAGTCCTACTGTCTTTTTTGAGCGGGAACAGTCTCTCCACCTCTATCCTATCCATCCCATTCATCATCTTATACGTCTCAATGAGATCTCCCCTCATTCTTCTAAACTCTAACGAGTACAAGCCTAGTTTATTCAGCCTCTCCTCATAGCTCAATCCCCTAAACTCCGGTATCAGCCGAGTAAACCTCCTCTGCACTCCCTCCAGGGCCAAAATATCCTTGCGCAGGTGCGGCGCCCAAAACTGCACACAGTACTCCAGCTGCGGCCTCACCAATGCCCTATACAGCTGCAGCAAGACCTCCCTACTTTTATATTCAATCCCCCTCGCTATGAAGGCCAGCGTCCCATTCGCCTTCCTGACCACCTGCTGCACCTGCAAGCTGGGTTTTTGCGACTCATGCACAAGGACCCCGAGGTCCCTCTGCACCGTCGCCTGCTGCAGTTTTTCGCCCCGTAAGTAATAGTCCTTCTTACCATTCCTCCTACCAAAGTGGACCACCTCACACTTGCCAACATTAAATTCCATTTGCCATTTCCTGGCCCATTCGCCCAGCCTATCTAGATCCTTCTGCAGACTCTCCACACCCTCCGCACAATTTGCCTTTCCCCCAATCTTGGTGTCATCAGCAAATTTCGACACCCTGCACTCGGTTACCTCCTCCAGATCATCTATATAAATGGTAAATAGCTGAGGACTGTCACCAAAGACTCAAATAATAGGAAAACGTTAGTAGAGAAATTCGCCACCACTGGACCTGGGAATCCAGTATTGGTATCAGTTGGTCGGAAGTTTCACCTGGAATATTGGATTAAAATTGTGTCGCTCCACCGTGTCAACATCCTAACTTGGAAACATACCAGCAATTCTCTCACTGTCACTGGGTCAAATCCTGGAATTCCTCCTCTTTCTCCTAATTCCCTCCAGGCACTGCTGGTGTGCCCATACCTCTGGGAGTTCAGCAATTCTCCATCAGCTTCTCAAGGAGCAACAGTGGATGGGGCTACAGATTCTGGGCCTAGCATGATATGATCACATCCCGGCCTAGCCAGTGATGCCATGTTGCTCAAAATGAATATAAAGAAAAAGTGTTCTGTGCATGGCATCTGCTGTCCAGAAGCTTCCAGGATGCCAGACACAAAGTCAATTAAAAATTGCCGATTCTGGAAGCCAACTTTAACATGAAAACGCAGGATGAAGATGTTGCCAAATGTTCACCAAGTCAAAGGATTCAAACCAGTCCTCCGACTCTGCCCTGGATGGTGAGCAGGGTCGAGGCCCTACCAGTCTCCTGGCCCTGAGCGTATAATTAACATCTCCTACCCAAAAGCCAGGGAATCTTCCATGAACAGCAGAACTCAATGAAGTCCAGACTGGGGAGTCAGGAGGTGAGTTACTCACTGTTTAATTGCCAGCCTCTGACCTGTGCTTTTAACCACAATATTTATATGGCTACCTCAGTTCAGTTTCTGGTTAATGGTAACATGTTGCTAATGGAGGATTCAGCAATAGTAATGGCATTAAATGTCAAGGGGCAATGGCGAGATATTTTCAAATTTTGAGATATTTTCAATTTTGAGACTGTCATTGTCTGACATTTGCAGTGCCCGATTGTTACTTGCCAGATACATTTTAAGAACATAAGAACATAAGAAATAGGAGCAGGAGTAGGCCATCTGGCCCTTCGAGCCTGCCCCGCCATTCAATAAGATCATGGCTGATCTGTCGTGGCTCAGTTCCACTTTCCCGCCCTCTCCCCATAACCCTTAATCCCCTCTCTTATCAAAAACCCATCAACCCGTTTCTTAAAAATATTTAGCGAGGCAGCCTCCACCACTTCAACGGGCAGAGAATTCCAGAGATTCACCACCCTTTGAGTGAAGAAGTTCCTCCTCAACTCTGTTCTAAACCGCCCCCCCTTTATCTTGAGGCTGTGCCCCCTAGTCCTACTGTCTCTTTTGAGCAGGAACAGTCTCTCCACCTCTATCCTATCCATCCCATTCATCATCTTATACGTCTCAATGAGATCTCCCCTCATTCTTCTAAACTCTAACGAGTACAAGCCTAGTTTATTCAGCCTCTCCTCATAGCTCAATCCCCTCAACTCCGGTATCAGCCGAGTAAACCTCCTCTGCACTCCCTCCAGTGCCAAAATATCCTTGCGCAGGTGCGGCACCCAAAACTGCACACAGTACTCCAGCTGCGGCCTCACCAATGCCCTATACAGCTGCAGCAAGACCTCCCTACTTTTATATTCAATCCCCCTCGCTATGAAGGCCAGCATCCCATTCGCCTTCCTGACCACCTGCTGCACCTGCAAGCTGGGATTTTGCGACTCATGCACAAGGATCCCGAGGTCCCTCTGCACAAAAGATTTTGTTATTTTGAGCTTCCCTTAACCGAAGTTACATGAGTTTCCTTGTTTGCTTCTCCTTGCTCTGTTCTGATTCTCTGAAAGATTCCTGGTGTTTACCCTTCACACGAGAAGACCTCCTAATCCAGCGGTCCTGTACTTAGCAATGATAGCATTACACTGGGTGATTGCCGTGTTTCTTTGCGTCTCTGAATGTGCAAGCGCGTATTTGAATGGGGGTGTGTCCCCATGTGTGAGTCTGTGTCCCCGTGTGTACCTGCCTGTGTGTGCATGTGACTGTGTGCATGCGTGTGCCTGTGTCTGCTTCGTTAGTACATGCCTGCCTTTGTGCAATTGTGCACATGTGTCTGCATGTGTGATGCACATGTGTGGAACTGCATGTGCGTTTGTGATGCGTGGGTTAGCATGAATCTGCCGTGTCAGCCTGTGAGCGTGTGTCTGTGAGCACATATCTGTGAATTTTCTCTGCATTGCGTGTTTACTTGTCAGTGTCTGTTGCATGTCTGTGTTTTGTATATGTGTGTCAGTATATATGTGCATCCGCTTGTGTCTCTCCGTCTGCATGCGTCTGTGTTGTGTGTCTGTCCTTTGTGTACCTGAGTATGTCTGCTTACATGCTTGTTTGTCTATGTTTGTCTCTATGTGTTTGCATGTGTGTTGCACGTGCCTGCATGCATATGCCTGTGCTCTGCATCTGTGTGTTTGGGCATAAGCACATGCTGACACATGCATACATATGTGTTTGTGTGTCCACAAGTGTTCATGTGTGTGAATGGTTGTCAGTATGTACGTATGTGTGTGGATGTGTCTGCTTGAATGTGCCTTTGGGTGTGGCTATATTTCGTCTGGTTGTGTGTGTGTGGCCCCCTCATTTTTCTCATCTACCCCTTGATGATATTTTGCCTGTCGATATGTTTGAGTCACTGTCACACAGAGACAAGCACACAAAGTCACAATGTATTAGCATGTGCCTGTAGGTGTGTGCTTGTAGGGTTGTGCAATATGTCTGTCTTGGCAGATGTGGCTGCTATGTACCTGTGCATGTGTGAGTATGTATTCATGGGTCTGTGCATAGAAGTTAGAGAGTAGCTGTGGAAGGATGTTTTTTACGACTGGGGATCTGTGACCAGTGGTGTTCTGCAAGGCCTTTTATATTACAGAAGAAAATGATCTGGTGGTGAATATCAGTGGTCTGATCAGTAAGTTTGCAGGCAACAGAAAGATTCAGGGAGCACATGGTGAGGATGATTGCTAGAGAATACAAAGGATAGATGTGCTAGGGAAATGGATGATGGAGTTTAACCTAGATAAATGCAAGTTGACGCATTTTGGAAGGTCTAATGCAGAAAGGAAGTGTACAGTAAATGCAGAACCTTCAGAAGCATTAAGATACAGAGGGATCTCGGCGTTCAGATCCACAGTTCCCCGAAAGTTGCAACACAAATGAACAAAATAGTGAAGAGGGAGTATGGCGTGCGTGCGCATCTGTGGTCCCCCCCACCCCTCTTTTCTTGTCTACTTGCTGTTGCTTTGTGATGCACTGTTCCAAACAGACAATAAGTGTGTTTGTGGGAGTTTCTGTGATTATGATTAAACATGCCTCTCTTTGTATGCCCATGTTTGTGTGTGCCAGTGCATGTCAGTGGGTACATTTGCATGCATGCCTCGCTGCATGTGTCTCTGTTACTGTGCATGAGTGTGTGTATGTGTGTATCTGAATTTCTACGTCAATGCACGTGTGTTATGTGCAACTGTTTCCTCTGGCTGCTTTTCCATGTATATTTGTGTGTATGGCTTTCACTGGCTGAGTACACCTGACGGTGTGTCTGTGTCTGTGTGTGTCGGCTCTGTGTCAGCCTGGTATGTGCCTACGTGCACACTTGCCGATGGGCAGCTGTCTCTCCATGTTGGTGAGCATATGTATTTGTGTACACATGTACATATATAGAAATTTATTTTATATAGAAATGTATTTCTATAGAAATCTCCAAACTTATGTACAGGCACAAATATGGGCATAATTATAAATCTGTTTGTATATATCTATCGCTCTGCAAGTATCTCGTGTTCTAATGACTGTGTGAACCCCACCGTGCCATGTGTATACATATATACATCATATGTATATTTGTGCATGTGTATATTCAAGTGTGCATCTGTGTGCATGTTTATTTGTGACTAGATTGGTATGCAGGTATTGCGCACTTCTGAGTCTATAAGTGTGCGCATATGTATATGCGCATATATTTCATAAGAACATAAGAAATAGGAGCAGGAGTAGGCCATCTAGCCCTTCGAGCCTGCCCCGCCATTCAATAAGATCATGGCTGATCTGTCGCTGCTCAGTTCCACTTTCTGGCCCTCTCCCCATAACCCTTAATCCCCTCTCTTATCAAAAACCCATCAACCTGCGTCTTAAAAATATTTAACGAGGCAGCCTCCACCACTTCAACGGGTAGAGAATTCCAGAGATTCACCACCCTTTGAGTGAAGAAGATCCTCCTCAACTCCGTTTTAAACCGCTCCCCCCCCTTTATCTTGAGCTGTGCCCCCTAGTCCTACTGTCCTTTCTGAGTGGGAAGAGTCTCTCCACCTCTATTCCATCCATCCCATTCATCATCTTATAGGTCTCAATGAGATCTCCCCTCATTCTTCTAAACTCTAACAAGTACGAGCCTAGTTTATTCAGCCTCTCCTCATAGCTCAACCCCCTCAACTCCGGTATCAGCCTAGTAAACCTCCTCTGCGCTCCCTCCAAGGCCAAAATATCTTTGCGCAAAAAACTGCACACAGTACTCCAGCTGCGGCCTCACCAATGCCCTATACAGCCGCAGCAAGACCTCCCTACTTTTATATTCAATCCCCCTCGCTATGAAGGCCAGCATCCCATTCGCCTTCCTGACCACCTGCTGTACCTGCAGGCTGGGTTTTTGCAACTCATGCACAAGGACCCCGAGGTCCCTCTGCACCGTCGCCTGCTGCAGTTTTTCGCCACGTAAGTAATAGTCCTTCCTACCATTCCTCCTACCAAAGTGGACCACCTCACACTTGCCAACATTAAATTCCATTTGCCATTTCCTGGCCCATTCGCCCAGCCTATCTAGATCCTTCTGCAGACTCTCCACACCCTCCGCACAATTTGCCTTTCCCCCAATCTTGGTGTCATCAGCAAATTTCGACACCCTACACTCGGTTCCCACATATTTCTGTGTGAACCCATATATCTGTGCACACGTATCTCTGTCTATATACACACACCAGCGTATTGCATATACGGATGTGTTTATAACTTTGTGTGAACAACTGGTGGTAATTTTTCCCAGAGTGAAACCAGCCAGAAAGCTTTTTCCTCAATCTGTTTCCCATGGTTGAGGGACCCAATGCCACCCTCTGTTGGTGGATGGACGCTCCTACATCAGGTTGTACTCCAGCCCAAACCATTCACTTATCGCTGTTCTTTCATTTGTAATGTGCCTGTGGAAAGACCTTTTTGATTATCCTCACCTTTTTCCTTATCAGTCGACAGTAGCTTTCCTATTTCCTACAATCCCACTGCACAAGTACGATAATAACATTGACATTTGTCCTGCCATTATTCCCACAGGAGGCACAAGGGCTGAAAGATTTCCTCTGACTTCCTGAGCGGGGCTGTGGTTCAGAGCATGCTAAAGAGACAAAGAGTGATTATTTCCACCTCCCTGCCTTATTGGGAGTGGGGGAGAAGGGCGGTGTGAAAGGTTATCAGCCTGCGAAGTCATAATCACATTAGCTATGACCTTATTGAGTGGTGAAACAGGCTTTGGAGGGGTTAAGTAGCCAACCTCTGGTGTTAATTTGCACATTGACTATGTACACGCACCAGCTGCCCCTCCCCCACCCACAGCAGGTTTTCAGGACGGGGTTTAACATTGTCATATTGGCCAGGGTGGGGAAGAGAGGGATATAGAGGGAGTATAAGGAGGGCAGATTCACCAGCAACATTCTGCTTTTTAAGTGGTTAATTAGGAAAATAGAAACAATCATTGTCTTCAGTGTGTTGAAGTGAAGAATGGACTGATAGAGATAAATGTGGTCTTAAAATTGCTAAACTTCAGCTGAAAATTGGAACTGTTCCCTTAACTATTGGGAGGGATGGAGGGAAAATTCTCGCTGCTATCCTTTCACAAGGATTGAGATGGAGGTCCAAGAGCCGCTTCAGGAATTGAAAGGATTCAACCACTGGCTGGAGTAGAGTGGATGCGTGTACTTGTAGGGTGGGTGGGTGTGGAGAGCTTCTATGTGTGTGTGGGGGGGGGGGGGGGGGTGGCGTGGTGGTGGGCAGGGTTGTGCATTGGGGAGGAGTGTGTCAGAAGGTGGAAGGGTTGTGCACATGCATCTATGTATTGGGAGTACGTGTGGTACGGACACATGTGGGGGGGGGGGGTGGGTTGGTGTGGGGGGGGGAAACAAGTATTCATCTCCCTTCCAGTCACAAAAGCAGCAGCAACATGTTTCTGACTTGCCGACAAAGACAAATGCTCAGACAGAAAGCTGCTTTGGAGTAGGATGGGGAAAAACTCAGGTGCAGGGGGCGTTGGAGAAAGACAGTCTCCCAGCTTCCCTGGAGCCATGCCTACTGAGGACAACTGTTGTCCTCCCTCAGAGGGAGGGAACAGAAGCCAAAGGTGGCACAGCAAGCCCTGTCCCACTGGGAGTCTCCATCGTTCACTACTTCTACCTGGGCAACAAACCATCTCCTCTGTCTGGTTCTGCACCCCCTCAACCCCAACATCCAGAACCTGCTTCTTCATGTCGTTCAGAAGGACGTCTGTTGAGTCCCCTTACCAGTTGCGAAGCGAAACCAGAACACAGTAACACCAGTTACTGTCTCAGGGACTCCCCGAAGCAGGTTACAGGCAACAAAGTCTTTTATTGAAATGTAGTCAGTCTTGTAGTGTCCGAAATGATGGCAACCAATCCACACACAGCAAACCGCAATTATGATCAACGGCCAGATAATCTGCGTGTTTTTTCTCTCCTTTTTGTAGGTTTTTTTTTTCCCCCAAAGGGATATGGGTCGAGGACTACCCTACTGGGAGAGGGGGGAAAAAGAGGGAGGGTGAAGTGATCTATACCCACCCCAACCCACTGTTCATCTCAACGGTGGCAGTGGAATCTTTGATGGGGCAGGCAATGAGCCTCCGCAGCTCAGCGACTCATCTTTCCCTCCAACCCTACCCACACCAAGGCAGGACGTATGGGCACTCCCTCAGCTGTGTCCCGTCTCCACAGCGTGCTGCTCCCTCTGTATAAGAAGCCTAAGGAGGGGGGGGCTGCTGGGAGGGTGGGGGATGTCAGTCTGGATGATGTGGACGGAGCGCTGGACTTTGTGGAGTCAGTGAGTAAGGGGAGCAGAAACAGGATCTCCGCACTCTCGGCTGAAGAGCTTGGGGAGAGGAGTGAGGCATGTTGCTCCACTCAGAGCCCCATGGTAGAGACGTGCAGCTGCCCCTCGCACCCATCCCCCACACCAGCCCCCTCACAGGTCCTTGCCCGCACTGGGCCCCTCATACCTCCCCTGCGCCAACCCCTTACACCTCACCAGTGCCAGCCATTCACACCACCCCTGCGCTGAGCTGCTTCAACTCAAACTGACTGGGGGAGTGGGTGGGAGGACATTCGGCCCTGGTGCATTGACCTAGCTCGGACTGCCTTCACCCGACAGACATACACGCCTCCCCCAGCACTGTGCGGAGCTGAACCCCCTTCACACCCCTCCACTCCTCCCATCACAGAGCAGGAATCCCCAGGACCTCTTACTCCAAACCCTCCTACACGACCCCTCTCTCCCTCTTTTTCGCGCTCACATCAGCAGATTCTGTACAAAAACCTCTACCAACTGCAGGAACTCCAACTCTGGGCCGAGGTTTGCCTCATTGCGTGGTGAGCCTGATCCCTTCAGCTTGAAAACAGCCCCCTTCCACGTGCAGACCCAGCCTGGACCACCACACCCTTCCCCCTCCACCACACCCAAACACAAGGGGAGAAGCCACGACTGCTCTGAAAATGAGCCCCACACAACGGTGAACTCTATTCAGCATAGCAGGGTATTTGGCAGGGGGAGGGACGGAGGGAGGGGGGAGCTAGTGAACTACAGCCACCCCAGACGTATGTTCTGGTTGCTCTACCCTTCCACTAGCTCCCTCGTCAAGAATCAGCCCTGTTGGCCAACCCGACACATCCCTCCCTCTCACGGCAGAGGCTCCAAGAAACAAAACTGCGATCACCGTGTGGCCCCCAGCTCGCATTGCCACCTCCCTGCCGACAGAGGTGTGTTTGATGGGGAGGAGGGCACGGGTGGATAGGAGAGTGCCGCCCTTGGCAGCAGAGGGAGCGAGCAGACTTGCAAAAGACCCCGTGGACAATTTTGACTCTCTCATTTTTATATATATTTATATATAGAACATAATCAAGTGCCGCTGTTCAATCCTGGTGGCTGGAAAATCTTCATCTGGGTGCAGAAGAGGGAGGAAGGGGAGAGAAGGTGAGCGGGGAGGGAAAACACATTCCCTCTGCTTGAGGCTCCGCCTCCTGGCTCTCCCGTTGTGTGGGGGGAGGGGGGAAATCAGACAGAAGCGATGGTTCAGTCCAAGTCCAGGCCAGTTGCCCACGCACACACCCACCCGCACACACACACACCCACACGCACGCACACACACCCAAACACTGGGCAGCAGTGGGCAATGGGCTTCAGAAGATATCCGGGCACAGTTGCCAGTCTTGCTTCTCTTTCGCCTCCCAGTAGCCGCCCCTGTAGAGGTGCACCATCTCTTTGGTGTAAGGGTCCTCGCGCTTCTCGAACCACAGCGGCCGGTAGCTTGATTCCATCTGCGTGGTTCCTGCAATGTCAAACCAGAGGGAGGGAGGGCAAGTTACTTTCAGCTCTTACTCTACAGGCATTCACACAGTCATTACCGCGTAGCGGGAGGCCATTCAGCCCATCCAATCCTTATTGGAGGTGACTACAGGATGACTCCCTTGGTAGGGCAGAGAAACAAGAAATTTCTGTACCGAAGCTCATCACCCCACAACTCAGGACATATAAGAATACCAAATTTCAAAGAAAGCAACTATTTAAACTGCAAGAGAAAAGGGTGCTGATTGGTGGGCAAGTCAACTCCAATTGGTTGCGGCATTATCGTGGAGAACTACTGTTCTCCACACATTGTTTAAAAATTCTGAATAGATGCAGTAGCTGGATATGTTCCTACTCCCTGTATATGAAAAGATGTCACTTGGAGCACCAGGAGTGAGCCACATTGTCAGCCTAATATGTCCAGCCTTTTTTGGAGTCAAGGAAAAGTGGAGAACATTCCTGGTACATTCTCCATGGCAAATGACTCAAGGAGAATCAACCTGACAACTAGTTGCCACATTCTCCTTGTGTGGTGGACATTATTGCTCACTGAGTAGTTTTATATTTTTGGTCCTGATGAGTCCAAGAGGAAAACCTTTGACAGTTTTGTCCCTGCTCATAGCAATAATCTTTCCAAAATACACTGCCTCCAATGCCCTACTCTGCCCCATTGCCTCCCCACTTAAAAACCGGTACAGCACAGTTACAAATGAAAGAATAAAGGTTTTTGCTATACCATTCCAAGCATTGGCAAGGCAGGTACATCTGGTGATAAGACAGAAGACCCCACTTTTGATTGCCTGCCACAACATAGCCTCCCTACTGCACTAAACCCAGCCTTGGAGACACCAACCCTCTTTCCGCCAACCCACTCCGACAGCAAGCCCCCGATAAAATCATTTCAGGGAAATGCTCCACTCTCAACATCCCCTCTATTAATTCACTAGGAGATGTCCACCCTCCTCATTGCCTTTCCCTCTTCCATGTCCCTCACCTTCCAACTTGCTGACGTCTGACTCCCGCTTACGCCGCACAGCTCGCTGTTTCTCCTCCAGCCGCTGTTTCTCCATGTTTGCTTCATCCCACCGGCCATTCTCCATCAACCTCTGGTCAGGCCTCAGGCGGCTGTCAGTGGGAGCCACCCCATCCTCCTGCTCATTCAAGGTCAGCGCCAGCTCCGAAAAGTAGTACATGGTCTCTGCGTGTTCCCTGGCAGGGCAGAAATGAGCAGATTGAGGGATTTATCTTCTCTGCTACCTACACAGCATCACAACTCTCCTCCCAGTCACCTGCCTGACTCTATGGATGGATGAGTCAGCTTACAAGCCCCGACTTTCTGCTGGTAGACTACGAGCAGGTGGAGCACGGAGAGGACACAGAGTAAAGCTCCCTCCACAATGTCCCCATCAATCTCTCCCAGGACAAATACAGCACAGAGTTAGGTACAGAGTAAAGCTCCCTCTACACTGTCCCCATCAAACTCAATAAGAAGTCTCACAACACCAGGTTAAAGTCCAACAGGTTTATTTGGTAGCAAAAGCCACTAGCTTTCGGAGCGCTGGCTGTCCCTTCATCAGTTGAGTGGGGGTTCTAATCACAAACAGGGCATAATGATTGGAATAATGATTGGAATGCGATTCTTTACAGCTAATCGAGTCTTAAAAGGTACAGACAATGTGAGTGGAGAGAGCATTAAGCACAGGTTAAAGAGATGTGTATTGTCTCCAGACAGGACAGTTAGTGAGATTTTGCAAGTCTAGGTAAATAGTGGGGCTGACAGATAATATGACATGAACCCAAGATCCCGGTTGAGGCCACCCTCACGTGTGCGGAACTTGGCTATCAGTCTCTGCTCAGCGACTCCGCGCTGTCATGAAGGCTGCCTTGCAGAACGCTTACCTGAAGATCAGGGGCCAAACGTCCGTGACCAATTCTTCATCCAGACTCACAGAACAGCCATGGGGACCAAATTCGCACCTCAATATGCCAACATCTTCATGCACAGGTTCGAACAAGACTTCCTCACCACACAGGACCTTCAACTGTTACTATACACTAGATACATCGATGACATTTTCTTCCTTTGGACTCATGGTGAACAATGACTGAAACAACGATATGATGACATCAACAAGTTCCATTCCACCATTAGACTCACGATGGACTACTCTCCGGAATCGGATGAATTCTTGGAGACATGCATCTCTATTAAGGACGGTCATCTCAGCACCTCACTGTACTTACAAGCCCACGGATAACCTCATGATGCTCCAGTTCTCCAGCTTCTACCCTAAACATGTAAAAGAAGCCATCCCCTACGGACAAGCCTTCCGTATACACAGTATCTGCTCAGATGAGAATTGCAACAGACGCTAAAAGATTCCCTCCCAAGAACAGGATATGGCACTCGACTCATTAAACGACAGTTCCGACGCGCCACAGAAAAAAACTGCACAGACCTCCTCAGAAGACAAACACAGGGTACGGTGGGCAGAGTATCCTTCGTCGTCCAGTACTTCCCCGAGGAGAAGAAGCTACAACATATTCAACATATCATTGATAAAGACAAACATCTCGCCAAGGCCATCCCCACACCAACAGTTCTTGCCTTCAAAACAGCTGCACAACCTCAAACAACCCAGCCTTCAGAAGAACAGTGACCACAACACCACACAACCCTGCCATAGCAACCTCTGCAAGAGGTGCCAGATCATTGATACGGATGCCATCATCTCACACGAGAACACCACCCACCGGGTACACAGTACATACTCTTGCAACTCGGCCAATGTTGTCTACCTGATACGCTGCAGGAAAGGGTGTCCCAAAGCATGGTACATTGGGGAGACCATGCAGATGCTACGACAACGGATGAACGAACACTGCTCGAAAATCACCAGGCAAGGCTGTTCCCTTTCCTGTTGGGGAACACTTCAGCAGTCGTGGGCATTTGGCATCTGATCTTCGGGTAAGCTTTCTCCAAGGTGGCCTTCACGAGACACGGCAGCGCGGAGTCACTGAGCAGAGACTGATAGCCAAGTTCTGCACACGAGGACGGCCTCAACTGGGATCTTGGGTTCATGTCTCACTATCTGTAACCCCCACAACTTGCCTGGACTTGCAAAATCTCACTAACTGTCCTAAGACAATACATATCTCTTTAACCTGTGCTTAACACTCGCTCCACTCACATTGTTTGTACCTTTAAGGCTTGGTTATCTGTAAAGACTCACATTCCACTCATTATTTTGTAATTTGAGTTTGTGTCTTTATGTCGTTTGTGATTAGAACTCCCACTCACCTGACAAAGGGGCAGCCAGCCATCCGAAAGCTAGTGGCTTTTGCTACCAAATAAACCTGTTGGACTTTAATCTGGTGTTGAGAGACTTCTTACTGCGTTTACCCAGTCCAATGCCGATATCTCCACATCATGCCCATCAAACTCTCCCAGGACAGGTACAGCATGGGTTAGATCGACTGAAGCTCCCCCTACACTTACGGTGCTTTGTGCCTCTTCCACAGCTCTTTCCCCCGCAGGGTCTCGTATACTGTTTTCTGTCTCCCTTCTGCACTATTTTCTCCTTTGCTGCTGTGCAGGAACCCGGGAATAATCCATCTTCTCATCCCACGTCCCCGAGAGAATGAAGTGGGCTTTCCCCATGTTGTCCGTCACAACGCCAGTGACCTACATTTGCCCATTAATGAGGGAAAAAATACAAGCATTCAGAGCATTAGAATAGTGGATCCACATCACAAACTCACACCTCATGCAATCTGAGCTTCAGCAATGCATCTTCTTTCCATTTTGTGTTTAATTAGTTATGAAACACGATGGACAAAAAGCATTTCTCACGCTACTAAAGCAAATTTACACTACACTGTCCCCATCAAACATTCCCAGGACAGGTACAGTACAGGGTTACACAGTGAGCACGTGATAAAGCTAAACCAACACTGTTCCATCAAACACTCCCAGGCAGGTACAGAATGGAGTTAGATACAGAGAAAACCTCCCTCCATACTGTCCCCAATCAAACGTTCCCAGGACAGGTACAGCACGGGTTAGATACAGAGTAAAGCTCCCTCCATACTGTCCCAATCAACGTCCCAGGAGAGGTACACCACGGGGTTAGATACAGAGTAAAGCTCCCTCTACACTGTCCCCAAATCAAACACTCCCAGGGACAGCACGGGGTTAGATACAGAGTAAAGCTCCCTCTACACTGTCCCCCCCATCAAACACTCCCAGGACAGGTACAGCACGGGGTTAGATACAGAGTAAAGCTCCCTCTACACTGTCCCAATCAAACACTCCCCAGGACAGGTACAGCACGGGGTTAGATACAAAGTAAAGCTCCCTCTACACTGTCCCAATCAAACCTCCCAGGACAGGTACAGCACGGGGTTAGATACAGAATAAAGCTCCCTCTACACTGTCCCCCCCATCAAACACTCCAGGACAGGTACAGCACGGGGATAGATACAGAGTAAAGCTCCCTCTACACTGTCCCCATCACACGCTCCCAGGACAGGTACAGCACGGGGTTAGATACAGAGTAAAGCTCCCTCTACAGTGTCCCCCCCATCAAACACTCCCAGGACAGGTACAGCACGGGATTAGATACAGAGTAAAGCTCCCTCTACACTGTCCCCCCCATCAAACACTCCCAGGACAGGTACAGTACGGGGGTTAGATACAGAGTAAAGCTCCCTCTACACTGTCCCCATCAAACACTCCCAGGACAGGTACAGCACAGGGTTAGACACAAAAATAAAGCTCCCTCTACACTGTCCCCATCAAACACTCCCAGGAGCTCACTGAGTTGTGCTAGGTTGTATTTCAGATTGAGATGAATGGATTTCGAAATAGCTAAGGGCATTACGGATATTAGGAAGATAAAGCTCTGGATGGACAATCAGCCAGGATCTTGCCAGATGCTGAAGTAGGACCAGGTGGTCAACTGGCCTACTCCATGGCATCAGAGTCTTTCCTCCCTGCAGAATGTTGGGGAAGGTATGGACAGGGTGGTTTGAATGGAGGGGAGGCCGATAGCTCCAGTGTCTTTGCTGATTCCAAGCTCTCTCTGTTTTCAAGGTGAACCTACCTTGCGTGCTACATCTCTAGAGAAGTAACTGTAAGGTGCAAACTTCAGGTGGCATTTGTCTCCTGTCTTCCCTGTTCACGATGTCGATTTCCCCCGCTCTGTCAGCACAGAAACAAGGAGGCAGTGAAGGCAAGTATTGGACAACTCAAATTTTCTGTAAAGATGGAAGGTGGTGGTGATGGTGGTGGTGGTGGGTGGGGGGGGGGGGGGGGGGGGGGGGGGGGGTCCAATTTTAAACTACTTCTCCCCTGTTCTTTTCTCTATACAACCAGTGGTAACAGATTTCTCATTACCAAACTCACCAAATCGTTTCTAATTAGCTTCAACACCTCAATTAAAACAATCTTCCATTCCCAATAGCACGAGCATGGTCGATGCAAACTGTTGATATAATCTGATACTTTAACCACTGACAGTCTTACATCACAGACAGCAGCATTCAAATTCATTTCACCTTTCATTACCTTAGTTTCGAGATCCAATGATTCTATTATTTTGACTGTCACTCCACAACAACCACACACTACAATCAGCTGTCGACCCCCCTGGCGCGACCCGCTGGCAGCGCGCCCCCCTCCCCCGGCGCCGGCAGCGCACCCCCCCCCCCCCCCCCCCCCCCGGCAGCACCGGCCCTCCCCCGGCGCCGGCCCGCTGAGCTCTGTTTACTCGGCCATAGTTCGGTCTCATCTGTTAATTACAACATGGCGCTGGTTGACCTATTTCCTCCTCCTCTTCCGAGTGTGCCAAGTCACTAGTGTGCCCCTCTCAACTCCCTCCCACCACCTTCCCCAGATACCCCCCCCAAGTCCCAGCTGCAGGAGAATTGTACTCACCTGGTCAATCCACAGCTTGCCCACAATGATGTTGTGTACCGTGGTGGTGACTTTCTTCCACGTGTAGTGGTTGCCGCTTTGATGAAAGGTACAGTGGATGGTGCCTGTAACACAGAAGACATGCACTTCAGTGTGATATGGGGGGTGGGGCAGAGGGGCAGAAGAGGAGGAGGAGTGCCTGTCAGGACAACACACTTTAGTGCTTACACAAACAGAGGGTCTCGGAGGAGAAACCCTGACAGCAGAGATCTGTTAACAGTTCACTTACCCAGTGGCATGATGGAGAGGTATTTGCCTCGGAACTTACTGGCGATGGCTATCTCCTGCCTCAGTGTCCAGCCGTACTTGGACTCTGCATGATGGGCAGCGGCCGGTGGATGGTGACTGACCTGTTGGAAGGTATGGGTAGTGTTTATTAAATCTGACTGGCCGTGACCCTGACAAACAAATGTGCATTGGACTGCAGCATGAAGTGAGCAAGTCAAGGTTCGTTTCCATTATATGCCCAGCTATTGCTCACCGAGATAGCGGGCACTGGCAGGATTGGACCCTGTGCTGTCAGCACCAACCTGACCCACGCCAGCCATCCAGCTGCCCAAGGCATCCTATTATATAGGTACAATGCAGCACCCAGTGGAAACCCGCACAGACAAGGGAAGAATGCACAAACTCCACACAGACAGTGACCAAAGCCGGGAATCAAGCCCGGCTCCGTGGCGCTATGAGGCAGCAGTGCTAACCACTGTCCCACCGTGCGCCCCCCCCCAGCAAGCTGATTCTCAAACTGGAGGAGAGGACACTGTGGAAACTCAGCAGGTCTGGCAGCATCCATCAGGAAAAGAAATAGAGTTAGTCCATGGAATCTTCGTCAGAGCTGAAAGGAGGGAGGATGCACAAACCTGCAACAAAAATTAGCACTTTTAAGCTCAAAAGACAAATGGTGTGCAAGATGGGCGGGGGAGGCAATATGTGCATTGAATAATTTTTAAAAAAAGGGGGTGTTAACATGGAGGAGGAACACAGTGAGCACGTGA